>JBBDGP010000805.1:1837500-2065000 GCA_037952835.1 Lithobates septentrionalis | reverse complement strand
AATATCAACTCTTGAGATAAAATACAGACTCGAGAAATAGTTTGTGATCAAAACCTTCATTTAATGTGGGCAAAAATTTAACTGCAATATAAACTAAATTTTAAGCTCATGTGAATTATGAGCCAAAAGAACAAATGCTCATTTGAATTCTTATGCTTGCCCAGACATGGGGCTACTACAATCTCTAAAATTGGAAAAATGAATGAATCTAAAACCTCTGTGGCATTAAGCGTAAAATGTTGTCATTTTGTGCATTGAAAGTAAATGGGGGAGATATATATTGGTGTTTTTTTTCAAGGCTGGCTTTAGATGGGGAAGTAATGCCATGTTCTATCTAGCCCCCCCCCCCCCAAAGATTTTATTTTTTTTTTTTTTTTTTTGTCCAGAAGACCACCCTCTTAAAGTGGTTGCAAAGGCTAAAGGTTTATTTATTTATTTTTTTTTTATTTTACCTCATTGCAGAAGCTGCTTAAGGTAAACCTTTTATGTGCAGCGCGCCCCCCCCTCCAATTAAGCCTGATCTTAATTTAGTACTGCCCGAGAGCAGTGATGCTGCTTGCTCTCCTCCCTCCTTACTGGATTTAGTAAGTAAGAGCAGTGGGTGCCATTGGCTGTTGCTACTGTCAGTCAAAACCAGCGACTGCTTGTTGGCAGCTGTTTCTTGTATGACTCAGCTAATGCATATAAATGGCGTATTATATAAATATTTTTTTTTTTTTTTTACTTCCTCCTGCGATCAGATCGTGGGTGCAGGGCTCTTGCAGACTGTGTAAGCTGTCTGGCCGTTCATTGTACAGCCAAGCAGTTACACACCTAATGGGAAGCATCGATTAACTACCACAGCACTGAACATCGTTGTGGTAGTTAATTGAGAACTACAAGCCGATGGCTGAAAAGGCTTCTGGACCTTGTAGTTTTCCATTTACAGGAAGCTGTGAATGAATTTGGCAGCTGCCCTGGTGGGCGGAGCAAGATGCCTAACCCCCACTCGGCCGGTCACAACGAGGAGCCTAGGGGGGGGGTGCAGGACCCGGTGGATATGTTGCACCCTAAATATGGATGTAACATGTTACAAAAAAACTTATCATTCAAGGAGTAATTGTAAATGAGTCTCCTACCTCAGGATTTGCAATAACCTGAGTGACACAAGCAGGCTAGCTGCTTAGAATTAGATTAACAGGTAATTCATCGACATTTTGGATATAACTCCTTTTTAAAAATCTTATTGTAGTCTTTGCATTGCTGAACCATTACATGGATTCCTGAACATGTTTGTAAGGGAACATGACTGCATATGTTCCCTACTGTAATGCGGTGAAATTACATTCTATTATGAGGAGTCTTCTACCATTTGGAAACAATTTACACTGCAGATTGTTTCATTTGAATGAAAATGACCTTCTAATATAGTACAGTCACATAGGTTTCTGTATGATGCTTCTGTAAGTATGGTCATTGGGGAACTGTCTTCCTTATTACTAGTTTTTTAAAGTATTTTCCAGAGTAGTAGATGAAAGAAACATCTTGGCTGTTTTACAAATATTTGACTTTTTTTTAATTTTTTTTATTTAGCATTTACAGCATGCCCACTAAGGATTACTGTCGTACATGACAGTTTTTATTGAAAATTTTATCTGCGTTCCCGAATTCTAAACCAAATCAGTAAATCTCCCCCAATAGGTCTTTACTAAACCGGGGCAGCTCTCTCAAATCGGCTTCCAGGTTTTGTCAGGGGTGTGGTGGGTTTGTGTTTTTTTTTTTTTTTGTTATATAACCAGCTCCCAGTTTTGTGAAATCTCCCCTATTGTGTATATGGGGCTGTAGTAAGGATCAGAAAAGATGCAAGAGCTGCCTGGTCATTGATACTGTTCTTGGGACCACAAGTTTAAATTTACATCTGAATGTGTTAAAGGCTTTTGGCAAGAGAACCTTTTTAGGGATATATAAATATTTTAGTATAAAAATATTTTTTTCAATCTTAAATTACAGACCGCTGTAATGACCAGGACACTAGGACCTCCTACCGGATTGGAGATACCTGGAGCAAGACTGATGCCAGGGGTAACTTGCTGCAGTGTATCTGCACAGGCAATGGGCGTGGCGAATGGAAGTGTGAGAGACATTCTTCTGCTACCGGTGAGTTCTGACAGGTTTGGTCTGCTGCTTCAGTTTGTGTGTGTGTGTGTGTGTGTGTGTGTGTGTGTGTGTGTGTGTGTGTGTGTGTGTGTTACCTATTATAATTTCCAGACTAGATCTGGTATTGCAACACAAACATTCTTAGAGATTAACGTTGTTTAGAGGCACAGGCAATTGGACGTTCTAAAGTGAAACCAGCCAGTAGTTCTGTATGTTTAACTGGTTACAACTAAACCTGTTTATGTACAATTGGAAAGGGTGGCATCTCCTAGCAATTGCATAAATACAGCTATTTCTAATCCAAGCAATTACCTGTTTGGGTTAAATGGTAACATCTTCCATGCAGCAAATGTCATGTGTGGTATTTTCCAGTCCCACCCACAACAACTTTCCTCAATTTAGATGGTCATGCCAATAGGTTCTTATCTAAGTGCCCCTTATCCTCCCAGATAGGCCTACACTCTTTGGGCACCCCTAGGCTTCTTGGCTAGCTCCCTCTACTGGTTGCTAGCTGGCAATTCCTACAGTTAATGACTAACCACAATGTTCACCACTGAGCTGCTGTTGACTTTTGCAAAAGAGGGACAATTGTGGAATTCCTGCCTGTTGCAATTCTGGATGCTCTTAGCAGGTTTCAAACGAATTTTACTTAATGCTTAGTGTTTCTTTGAGTATGGCCTCAATTGTGTGGTTTGTTTTTTTTTGTTTTTTTGTTTTTTTTGTTTTTTTTGTTTTTTTTTTTTTTAATTTTTTTTTTTTTTTCTCCTTTTCTTATTGTAGGAGTTGGTGTTGCATCCGGTGCACAAATCAATATCTACCCAGCTGTACGAGATATTGAGCACTGTGTTGCTGACAGTGGAGTCCTCTATTCTGTGGGCATGAGATGGATCAAAACTCAGGGAAGTCAGCAGATGCTCTGCACCTGTCTGGGCAATGGTGTCAGCTGTGAAGAAAGTGGTAAGTCCAGTTGCTTTTTGTTAAGAATATTTTTAATTTAATTTTAATTTGCACTGTATAGACAATGGTTTTCATATTATTCAAACAGTTGCCGTTGGGACTTATGGAGGCAATTCAAATAGTGACCCATGTGTCTTCCCTTTCATCCACGACGGCAAAACCTACTACTACTGCACAACAGAAGGTCGCCAAGATGGAGAGCTCTGGTGCGCAACCACCTCCAACTATGATGAGGACAAGAAGTATTCTTTCTGTACCGAGCAGCGTGGTAAGATTCTGTGCCAACTACTTAGAAGTACTAGAGACTTAATTCCAAGTATTTCCAATATAATCGTTTATTAGTCTTATTTGGTACACAATGTCAATGTACAAATTATAAAGATGGAATGAGAATTACATGGAGAACAATTAATCTTGTTGCAGCAATTTTGAAAGCATTATTTTATATTACTATTTTTCCTTTTTGTCTATTTTAAGCAATGGTTCAAACACGCGGTGGTAATTCCAATGGAGCGCTATGCCAATTCCCATTCTTGTACAACAATCGTAACTACACAGACTGCACATCAGAGGGCCGCCGTGACAATATGAAGTGGTGCAGCACTACCTTAAACTATGATGTGGACCAGAAATTTGGCTTCTGCCCCATGGCAGGTGGGAATACTTTCAAAACTGAAAATAAAAATTCAGTAGAGCTGAATATAGCCTGTTATTGGTATTGATCTAGAGAAAAATTTTGAAAACTGATTTATGTGGACAACTAAAGAATGTATTTGGTACTAGATTTCCTTTCTTTCCTGTTTTTTGAAGAGGATTAAGGAATATCAAACACTGAAGAGAATCGTGTGGGAATATCCTAGGAGCACACTTCCCCATGCATCAGTTTTGTTAATAGTTTTTTTTTTTTTTTTTTTTTTTTTTTTTTTTTTTTTTCTTCTAGCTCATGAAGAAATTTGCACAACCAATGATGGTGTTATGTATCGTATTGGTGATCAGTGGGACAAAATGCATGATCAAGGTCACATGATGAGGTGTACTTGCGTTGGCAATGGCCGTGGTGAATGGAACTGTATTGCCTATTCCCAGCTCAAAGGTAAATCTAATGTGTACAAAGTGAGATCTGAATTTGAGATGAAGTTTATCTTAGCGTTGGGACTAAGGGGGGGAATAAAAGGCGGTAATAAGTTACTTGTACCATCTAATTTTGCACTGTACATCCTTTGTGTGGCGGTCTTGAACAAAAGATGTTCAAAGTCTAAGGAAGCTGCCATCTTTGCATCTGTTTGGTCGGCAGTTACCGTGGTGCTGCACATGTGATCAGTGGAAGCAGTGGTCTCTCTGCAGAGGACGAGGCTCGAATTTTGTGTTGCAATCAGGAAAGCTCATGCTCCTTGGTATTTGGCGAGCTCTAGCTCTGATGCAGGGGGCAAGTTGGACATCTGTTGAGAGACCACTGCTTTGACAGGGAGCAAGGATCCTTCTCTGTAGCATGTGAGCAGGGACCAAGCTTAACTTTTTTTTGTTACATATTTTTGCTTTGATGCACTTGAAATGTATTTAGACAATTTCATATAAAAGTTCAGTTGGGGTTTTTTATTTTTATTTTTTTTTTTTTTTTGTCAAACTGAAAAAAAAAAAAATGATAAGGTCAGTGTCAATTGTGCATTGGCCTAGGCCAGGTAAGCAAAAGGTGCAGTGCGGAAAAAGCTGACTGACCAGGAGTTCTGTTCACACTGTGGGGTTCCACACCCAAGTGTCACTAAGAGCTCCCCTAGGGCGACCACTCCCAGGTGGCACAGACACTGCGGATCATTTGCCTTCCCAGCCCATGGCCAGACAAGGTAGACCGCTGAAACCGGGAGGTAATGGACTCTTCCAGCTTTTTCCGGAAGAACTTTCTCCCGTCCCCCAATTGCGTTCAGGCGCTCAGGTTTCAGTTCCTGTTGATGCTAACTTTCCAGGTCCCCATCACTCCAGCGGATTTGCTAGCCACCAACCCCAGTCAGGTCAAGATAAGTAGCACAGCACCTCCACTGGCTCACTGAGTACAGATACTACTGCATTTCTGACAAGATTAATGGATGTTTTCTGTACTTGCTGAAAATTACATTGGTTTTCATTTTTAGGTCAATGTATCCCCCTTTTTATATATAAGCCCTGGTAACCTGCAGTCTATTCTTGAGGTTTAAATATTGTTTCAAACCATTGGATTAGCATGACGGCCAAGTGGCAAATATTTTCAGAAAGATGGCAAAAAAAATGCCAGCCCACCCATTTCTCTCTGCAAAGATTTTCCTTCCGGTGCTCCATACAAAAGGCGGTTATCCGCTCTATCCAAGAGTCATTTCTTTTATCCTTCCAATTTAGCATTCACTTATAAATCAGATGAATGAATTGATATCCCTTGGTATGATGACTTTTTATATATATATATATATATCTATATCTATCATTATACACATGTTTACTGCCTGTGTATAATCTAACAGGTTTGGCTCAAACGCCAAGCTCTGTAATAGAGCCATATACATGGATTACAAAAAAACATAATTTTTACACTCCTGGTCGGGTTAAGGTGTTCAGTCAGCAGACAGATTTGATGTTTCCACATTTCAGTCAATAGGAATGTGTTGTGTTTTGTTTTTGTTTTTCTACACTTTGACGCTAAGGTTGTGGGAATGGGTGGAGAATCTTCATATCCTTTCAAATATAACAAACAGCATTTACATTGGCATCTTGTTCTCCCTTATGTGTAGCCACATTGAAAGATTTCATTCTGCATCTGCCAACTTGTGCGTTTTTGTAAATGGTGCTGTGAAGGGCTAGGTTCTCCAGCATCAAATAACTCGGATGTTTGGCAGGAACATTTTAGATTTTTGTCTTGATAGCATTTTGTATAAACACCTCCATGCTGCCTGATTGCACGTTTTCATGTTGAGAAATACAAGGCACAGAAATTCAGAATGCTAACCCCCCCCCCCCCCCCCCTCCTATAAAATCCTATGTGCCAAGCAGAAATCTTAAAGGATGTGTTCTATAAAACTGTGAATTGCTTTTTCTTAAACTTGTAAAATCTAATGGTTTTTCATATATTCACCTCTGGAACAGATCAGTGCATCGTGGACGGTGTTACCTATGATATAAATCAATCTTTCAACAAATATCATGAGGAGGGGCACCTCATGAACTGTACCTGCTTTGGTCAAGGACGTGGTAGATGGAAGTGCGATGCTGTGGGTAAGTAAGTCATGACTAGTTTATGGGCATTGTGGAGCCAGGTATAGAAATTGGGCGGCTTAAAGTTTCACAGCAGTGTCTCTGCTTAATTTTATGTTTTTAAAGTGCAGTAGTATAATATACTAAAAGCATTAATTCGTAGACAGCCAGCAAACTGTGTTTTTGTGTTTTTTTTTTTTTTTTTTTTTCCCATTTTAGTTGCATTAAAGTGATTGTAAAATCTGTTTTAAAAAAAAAGTACTTTCCTCTGTGCAGTGGATTTGCACAGGGCAGCCCAGATCCTCTCGGGTCCCTCTTCGCTGCTCCTGGCCCCTCCCCTCCCGTTGAGTGCCCCCCACAGCAAGCAGCTTGCTATGGGACACCCAAGCAGAGCTGCAGCTCCGTGTATTCATTCAGACACTGCTGCGGTCCGGCCCCGTCCCCTCTCTTGATTGGCTCCCGCTGTTAAAGTCAGTTGGCCAATAACTGCTGTCTCAGCCAATCAGGAGGGAGATTCTCGGTCTCGGACGACCAAGGGACTCTTGCTGCACACTTCTCCTTTTTTATTTTTATTTTTTTATTTTTTTTTACCTTGTGCATTAAGATAAATAAAAACCTGCCTTTACAACCCCTTTAATCTATTTTACATATCTCCACCCATGTTACATTGTTATGTTGCATATGTGCATTGTAATTATAGATTGTTTTCAATGTTGATGAGTTCTATAGTACAATTGCAAAGACTGCCATGAAAACTTAAGCAGCAAATCTCTTTATCTCTGCAATATGTGGGCCATGTAACGCCAAGCTGTCCAAGTCAACTGGTTTTCGCCATGCACTTTTTCCCCATTAATCCAGTATTTCCCCTTGATCCCTACACTCATTCTTGAGGTTGAAGAGTTCATAACTTTTTTTTTTTTTTTTTTTTTTTTTTTTTTTTTTTCCCCCCCCCCTCTCTCCCAAAAAAGTCAATCTAACTGGGAAAACAAATTTAGCTGCTTTGAAATTGAACTACAAAAGTTCCAGTTGTTAAAAAACCATAGTGGCAACATTGGGCATTTACCCTTGTTACCAATTAACATGCATTTCCTGTTATGCCAGTTTAGAAGTTTCTTGGTGTTTTTCTGTTCATCGACCATTTTATTGGGTATCATTTTATGCTCTTCCATGGTAGCAGACAGTCTGGAAAATAATAATTTAGGTGGTGCAGTCCTGTACTAGCGGGGGTGGGTAAGGTCAAAGCCTAGGACAACCTCTAATCTGTTTATTCAATCAATGGTTGATAAACTCTGAATTTCCATCTGTTTTCCTTGGCTAGCATTCAATGGGCTGACTTATCTCAGGGCACAGTACAAAAAGACAACTGAAGCTGTGTACATATGAAGGTGGCTGTTTCTAGCTAAACAATGAACATTCTTAGTTGACTGGAAAAGTATCCCCATTTGGTCCTCTTCTGTTTTAGGCTCCATGTACACTGGGCTTAAACATCTGTTCTATTGGCCATTAACGCTCTTATAGAGCATTTATTTTGTACAAAGTCTAGACGAGTTTAGAAGAGTTTTTTTATGCATTCTTCCATGTAAGCTCCAATCAGAAACGTGACCCGAAGGACTTTTTCCTGCCTCGACACGTTGAGCTCAAATATGCCTGTAATTTTCCTAATGGGCATGGACACATTGGATAACATTGAGCAGAACACAACTCCTGTAGAAGCAATGTTTAAACTAGTGAGCATGGAGCCTTAGAGAAATTGTGTAATATACTAATTGAGCCACAGGAACTCTGGAGACATGGCTGCAGGGGCCAGGACAAGGTCATCTAGAGCCCAGGACGAACGTGGCAAACTGTCCCGCACCCCCCCCCACCCACCTAAGATGTATGAGCATTAAGTGTCAGCAAAAATACCCCCCCCCTCCAAAAAAAAACAGAACACTAATTAATTGCATGCATCAGGATAAATTTCCCCTCCAAGTACAAATCCCTCGCCAGCACAAATCTTTGCTTTCCCCCCCCCCCCCCCCTCAAAAGAAATAATTCACCCCTCCTTGGACAAATACCCTACCCCTAAGATTTCCCCTCCTAGTACACATCTTCTGTCCCCCAATTTCTCCCTCCCAGCACAAATTACACATAAATCACCCCCCCCCCCCGCCTTACATGATACCACAGTGCCCAGGGCAGCTGCCCATCCCTTGTCCCGGCCCTGCATGGCTGTATAGCTTCTCTAGTAGTATAGCACAATATTGCTAAAACCAGACTGATTGCACTGTGCATCAGCCTTTCTCCCACAAATCCATTGGGCTCTAAACTTTTTCACTACAAAGGCTAAATCCTGCTGCTTATGTTTTACAGTAAAATCTATCGGATTTTTAAAATCCATCATACTGTAGCTTGTCTAAGTTAATTCTGCTATTTTTTGTTCAGGCTTGTTTAACACAGAAGCTTTTTAACATGGGTACAACTCCTTCAGATCTAGAGTTCCCATTAGCAAATATGTATGTGGTCACTTCACTCCATTGTACTGTCAATGTTTTTTGTTTTTTATTTTGAAATCCATTGTTGGACATTAGTGAAGAATTAGGTGCGTTCCTATTCTGGGCAATGTAACAGGGTGGGTAGGACAGACCATCCCAGGGCAGGTTTATATAAATGTACCAGAAGTGTGACACAATTCTACACCATACACATTTCTGTACACCTTGTATCGATTAAAATGCTTGTGTCCTCTGTTTTCAGTTTCATTGGGCACATTGGCACAGTTTTAAGTGTGAGGTAGAATCTGAAATCCTAGAGGGAAACTCCAGGGTGCAAAAACCATTTCACCAATTATGCCACACTCTGCAGCAGTTAAGTTTGCAGCAAGTCAACCATCTTTAGTCTCTCAATGCAATTGTTTTCATCAGCCTTTCTCAGTCGGGGTTCCGTGGAACCTTAGGTTTTCTCCTGAGGTTGCTAGTGGTTTCTTTAACCAGTTTGTTTACCATTTTAGTTGTGCCTGCATAGCTCTGGCAAATACCACTTGGTAGAGCTGAAACCCTAGCACCAATTGACACTTTTTCCATCTGTAAGGGTGGCATTCTTCTCCAATAGCCACCAATGTAAGGCGCATTCTTCACACAGACCTCAATGAATTGGATTTAGCAGGGGTTCTCTAAAGACCTGAAAATTTATTTTGGTGGTTAATCTGTAGGGAAGAGGTTGTGAGATGCTGGTTTACATGCACTCCAGTCTTGGCTGTATAACATTTACAGGTGTGCTTGCCTGCATGTTAATTTTTATTCTATGTATAACAGATCTTTTTTTTTTTTATTGGATATATTAAATCCCATCTAAATGCATTTCAGATCAGTGCCAGGAAACTGAATCCCGAAAATACTACCAGATTGGTGACTCCTGGGAGAAAGTTTCAAATGGTGTCAGTTACCAGTGTTACTGCTATGGAAAGGGAATTGGTGAATGGCATTGCCAACCTCTTTCCTACCCAGGTAAAATATTTGTATTCTGGGGATTTCTGTTTTGTGCTAATTTTCTGACGCGGGTATAGTAAAAAAATGTTTATCCTTAAGCTTCATGAACTAAAACAGATTGATAATGGACTTAACAAAAAAAAAAAATAAAAAAAAATAAACTGACCCTGGAATGAGGGATGAAGGTCAGGCCATTGTCCTTCTCTGCAATACTTCAATCACCAAAGCTTCCAGGAACCAGCAACAACCTTTTTTAGATGTCCACATGTCAACTGTGCTACAATTAGTTAACTATTAATTTGTTCTTTCAACACAGAAGTAATGCTGGTCTGGGAAAAAACAGCCTTCACCTATTTGACGGTCATTTCACATTTTAAAGTGTTTTTTGTTGAACCTAGAGTTGTGAAATCTGCTTCCATTTGTGTATGTATGTATGTATGTATATATAATTATTCTAATGCTCTGTAAACATTTTTTGCTAATTGCCCTTCAATAATTTCAGTTAGCACCACCATTAAACCATTTACTGGCCACATTTTGTGGTCTTTGTTTTTATCAGTTCTGATGCAATAAGTCAATGCATTCTTTTTAATGGGGTAATGCTAGCTACAAGCAAAAATCAAATCTTAATATATAGACAGTCTAGCCCCCAATGAAACTGGAGACTAAAAGTTTTAGAGTAAAGATTTTAGCCTCGTTATAAATATTGTGGTGCGCTTAACATTTTCAGTGGTATATGTTGCACCTCTCAATGGAGGTCGCACCTGCGCCCCATCTTTGTACAGAACACCTCCCTGACACCCAGCACAGATCTCGGTAAAGACCCACTTACCAATCCAGCACTGACACCCTCAGTACAGACCTCCCCATCTCCTAAAATGACATGGGAGGAGGGGGGTGTTGGGGGTATCCCCATTATGTTAATTATATACAGTAAGCCCTGACTTCTTAAATTTTGTATGTGTTTTCTATATAAAATTTTATATCTGTGATAGCTGGAACTGGACCTGTCCAAGTAATCATCACTGAAAGTGCCAATCATCCCAACTCTCACCCCATTCAATGGACTGCTCCTCAGCAGACACACATCAAGCAATATATCCTGCGCTGGAAACCTGTAAGTAAACTTTTGCTACTTTAATAATGTTATGTTGGCTGTCTGTTTATGATGACTCCTTTTAGCGTAAGATGAGTTGACTCGCCTTTCTCCTGTCTGCCTATATAAATGTGTTACTTTTTAGTACCGCTATTTGCCTGAGATGTACTTGGCCACAGGCAGACGTCTCCATTTACTTTGGTCTGCCTTGTGATCTCTGCTTATTGATTTCAGCTGGAACTTGGTGGAAATCAGTTCCACTACATAATTCAGGCCCTCTGCTCCCCACTATCACTTGTAAACACAGAAGTCTGGCTTCTGTGTTTACAAGTGACAGCTTGGCTCCCACAGATCTGAGCTCCTGGGCGGCTCCCACCGAGTGCAGGATGGGGACAAGGGAGATGCAGGTGCCATGCAGATTCTGACACCCCCCACTGGATGAACTCCCTGCAAGTGAGAGACAGACCCATCTACAGTGTGCGGGGAGGGACCAGGAAGGGGGAAGGGGTTGCATGCAGAGGTCAGAGCTGAGGGGTGAGATGTGGAAGGATGTACTCTGCACTCTGTGCGTAGCGCACCCCTGAGCTCAGCGCTATGTACGTTATACACTTCCACTATTGGTGAAATTTGACCACACTCATTATTTGTGTTTTGGGGGTCGTGGTTGAGTTCCAGCAACTATTTTCTGAGGGGGGGGGGGGGAGATAGAGAGCCCTGGTTTCAAGTGGTTCATATGATCTCTATTCTGCAAATCCCTTAATCTGTGCACTCCTGAGATTTATGTATTTTGTTTGTTCAATGAAGAGCTGTGGCTGCATTATACCAGAATTGTCTTTTTAAAGTGATTGCAAAGTCTCAAGGTTTTTCACCTTAATATTCTCAGCTATTGTCTCCCACTGTCTGTGTCAATGGACACAGCAGTGGGACTCCGGAGCGAGCCAGCAGGGGTGCCCCCAAGCAGCTTTCCCTGGAGGAACCTGATGAAGGGCAAGATTCAGAAGCCACGGCGGGGGGGGGGGGGGCCAGAAAAGGAGGATTTTCTTTTTTTAAGAGGGGAAAAAACCTTTACAACCCCTTTTAAGGAAAAAACTTATTTTATATACTGCAACATTATCTCAGTCACTCAGTTTACGATCTTGGCAAGGTCAAAAAAAGTACAAGTGGTTTGTGTAATGTTTGGCAGAGAAATGTAGATAATTGAAAGATTGATGAAATTCTTGGAAACCATCTTTGGTATCTTCAAGTATTGAGATCTGTTTGAATATCCCTGCCTGGAGAGTTTAATGATGGCGGATATTGGCTGTAACTCTTTTGCTTTGTTAGAAAATCTCAAGTGCTGTGGGAAAACAGACCACCCATCCTTATTCTGCAAGTTTGTTTTTTGTTTTTTTTTGTTTTTTTGTGTGAAGTGTGGTTCTGAAATTGCATCAGACTCCTAGTTCTAGCTCTTTGCTTTGCCTCCCTGCTGTAATATTTTAGTATTTGACTGTTTGGCACTTTAATAGAACAGCAGGTGTTTGGCTGCACACGGGGACTGGATGGCTGCAGAATATCCTGTCTTTGTTCATAGAATATATTCTGATGTTTTCGTACAACATTTCTCAATTATTTATTTTTTTTTTTTAAAAGCAATATCATCCATCCATGTCTCCATTTTGCTGAGAAATCACTTTGGAAAAAACACTTTTCTCCTAGCATTTCTGATTGTGGCTATCTTCAGTAAAGGCAGATGGTTCCTGTAGCATTTGCCATTTGCTCAGACATGCAGGCAGGAGGGTGCGCTTAGCAGAGAACCCCTGCACCCTTCCTAAAGACTCCTGGAATGTGTGACTTTGTTTGCCTAGGCCTGGAAGCCAGGAAGCAACTACACTAATGTAAAGTTCAAAAAAGGAAAGTACAGGCATACCCCACTTTTTTACACAATGGGACCTGAGCATGTATGTAAAACAAAAATCTACTTTAAAGTGAAGCAAATTTTATTTATTTTTTTTCTTCCCTTGCAGTGTCACCAACCGCTGCAGCTTCTGGCTATGAAAACATGGCTGCGAGATCTCCTTCCGGCTAGCAGGTCTCTTTCCCCTGTGTTCAGTGGAAAGGGAAGGGGGCCTCTGACCCACACGGTTAACTGGCATCCGTGTACAATTGAATTGTCTACTTGTACATTGAAGAGAAGCTGGTTAGCTGTTCGGGTTGGATGACCCACCCCTTTCCACTGAACACATGGGAAAGAGACCTGCTAGCCAGAAGGAGATCTCGCGGCCATGTTCATGGCCAGAAGCTCCGGTGGTCGGACGGTGATGGGTTGCCTAATTAATACCGGGAGATTCTGCGGGCACCACAGACATTTTTTCACCCCCCCCCCCCCCCCGTTATGTGACGCTTACAAACATGCCCTGCCCCTAATTATATTAACTCCTCCTACAGACAAAGCGTCCCTATACATTTTTTGACAATGTTGGCAACTATGTCAGAGATGGAAATGGACTTTCAGTTGATGATCTGGGATCAAACTGACTGTCAATGATCTGCGTACTGATGGACTTTTAGAAAAATGTCTTTGGAGGTTTGAAGTGTAGCCCTTCTTTCCCTGTAGATTTCTTTGTAACAGCTATAAGCCCCTGAAATGTTATCATTGACTTTGGAACTTCTTTCAAAATCCCTATCATCATGCTTTTCAAAAAGAGCCATGGCACTATCAAGATGAAAGAAGGCTTCAAAGAGTTTTTGTAGTGGAGCCTTCGGGCTGTTCAGTGATCTCAACCCCATCCTGCACATCTCTCTCCAAGTTCTAGAAGATCTTCTTTGCTGAGGGGCTCAGTGTGGAACGCAAGCAGTTCAGCAATATCTTCTGGCTCCACTTCCAGCTCTAACTGCCTTGCCATCTGTACAATATTTTCAGTAACAGTAGCTACATGATCTTCAAAGCCTTTGGAATCGTGAACGAAGTGTGTGTGTGTGTGTGTGT
The DNA here is from genome assembly GCA_037952835.1 of Lithobates septentrionalis. NCBI lineage: Eukaryota > Metazoa > Chordata > Amphibia > Anura > Ranidae > Lithobates > Lithobates septentrionalis. Next base: position 2,051,163 of record JBBDGP010000805.1, on the reverse strand, counting down.
GTGTGTGTGTGATGGATAGATAGAGTTATAGATGGATGGATAGAGTTATAGATGGATGGATAGAGTTATAGATGGATGGATAGAGTTATAGATGGATGGATAGAGTTATAGATGGATGGATAGAGTTATAGATGGATGGATAGAGTTATAGATGGATGGATAGAGTTATAGATGGATGGATAGAGTTATAGATGGATGGATAGAGTTATAGATGGATGGATAGAGTTATAGATGGATGGATAGAGTTATAGATGGATGGATAGAGTTATAGATGGATGGATAGAGTTATAGATGGATGGATAGAGTTATAGATGGATGGATAGAGTTATAGATGGATGGATAGAGTTATAGATGGATGGATAGAGTTATAGATGGATGGATAGAGTTATAGATGGATGGATAGAGTTATAGATGGATGGATAGAGTTATAGATGGATGGATAGAGTTATAGATGGATGGATAGAGTTATAGATGGATGGATAGAGTTATAGATGGATGGATAGAGTTATAGATGGATGGATAGAGTTATAGATGGATGGATAGAGTTATAGATGGATGGATAGAGTTATAGATGGATGGATAGAGTTATAGATGGATGGATAGAGTTATAGATGGATGGATAGAGTTATAGATGGATGGATAGAGTTATGGATGGATGGATAGAGTTATGGATGGATGGATAGAGTTATAGATGGATGGATAGAGTTATGGATGGATGGATAGAGTTATGGATGGATGGATAGAGTTATGGATGGATGGATAGAGTTATGGATGGATGGATAGAGTTATGGATGGATGGATAGAGTTATTGATGGATGGATGGATAGAGTTATTGATGGATGGATGGATAGAGTTATTGATGGATGGATGGATAGAGTTATTGATGGATGGATGGATAGAGTTATTGATGGATGGATGGATAGAGTTATTGATAGATGGATGGATAGAGTTATTGATAGATGGATGGATAGAGTTATTGATAGATGGATGGATAGAGTTATTGATAGATGGATGGATAGAGTTATTGATGGATGGATGGATAGAGTTATTGATGGATGGATGGATAGAGTTATTGATGGATGGATGGATAGAGTTATTGATAGTTTTTTTGTTTTTCAGGCCCTTTTTTCATTGTGGTTTCCTTTTGTCATTCCAAGCATCATACAGTTTTTTTAATGCATTCCAAGATGTTGTACCTTTTTTCAGAATTTGGATAGAACTTCTTTACCTGCTCCTTCTGTCTATTGCTGCAATCACTTACTGAATGTTCTTTAGTAGTTTAACTTGAAGGCGGCTATGGCACATTGATGCATTGGCTGTAGTAGCGAGGTGGTATTTGGTGGTAGGAATTGCACTCAAATGTTAGGGTTCAGCTCATCTAGCATTTGAGGGTGTCCAGGGGCATTATCGACCAAGCAGCAAAATATGGAAAGGGATATTGTTGTCCTTGCAATAGGCTTTCACCTCTAGAACAAAGCAGGTTTCAAATCAATCTTCAAAAAGGGCTGCAGTTACCAATCCTTTTGTTGGCTCTCCAATGCACTGGAAGTCTAGTTTTAACATAGTTCTTCAAAGCTCTTGGATTTTGCCATCTGTAAATTGGCAAAGGCTTTAGCTTTAAGGTACCAGAAGCATTGTCGCCTAACATGAGGGTTATTCTAGCTTCAGCTGTCTTGTAGCCTGGCTTTTTTTTTTTTTTTTTTTTTTTTTTCCCCTTTCCTATCTTGCGATGAAGGTTCTTGCAGGCATCTTCTTCCAGAATAGCCCAGGCTCATCCGCATTAAAAATCTGATCAATGGAGTAGCCTCCATCTTGAAGCATTTTGGAAAGATCGCTTGGATAGCTTTCTACAGCAGCTGCTGGAGTGGAATATAAAGTACAATAATGCACTTGCGTTTAACAGACTGCAAGGCTGGGCTTGCTGGCAACTCTGGGCTGGCAGGAACTTTTGCCTCCTTCCCTCTTCAATGGTGGCAGCTGCATGGGAATGTCCATACTTGCGAGGCACTTTGTCCGCGTGTGTACGTAAAGTGGGGTTATGCCTGTATACCATATTTTCTTGTCTATTTACTAATGCTAGCATCGTAAGGATTAAAAAGAATCTGCTGAATGAGAGAGTGATATTCCACTTTAACTACCTAATGGTTATAGTCATACACGTAGAAGGTAATATAAACCATAGTGATCAATACAGGTGGTTTGAAGGTTAAAAAAAAAACACCCAAATATGTTCTTTAAAGCAGTTTTACTACCTTATTTTAATGAAACAAATTTTTATACTCTCCTGCTCTGTGTGAATAGAATGCTTGCTATGGGGGCAGACATGCAGATTCCAGCCTGAGCTGGACTGTGTCAATTGAAACACACAGCACTGCTTGGCCCTGCCCCTGCTCTATTCTCACAGGATTTGACTGACAGCAGCAGGAGCCAATGGCTCCCGCTGGTCTCAGCAAAGCTTGTAAGAGAAGACCAGCAAACGGGCACAGCGATGGATCTATACAGGACTCCAGTAAGTATTTTGGAAGGGGGGAGGGAGAGGGCACAGCAAGTGGCAAAACTTGTATTTCTTTTTTTAACCTTAATGCAGGAATGCATTAGGGTAAAAAATGATTCACCTTTGGAACCACTTTAACCTCAGGGTTAGCCACTCATTTAATTTTTTTTTTTTTTTTTTTTGCCATAAATCTAGAAATCGTTTTTGTAGACCATGATCAACATGCACACAGATAAATATGGAAAGCTAAAAGGACAATTCCTAACATGTTTTCGTAGTTCATGTAAATGCTCGGATTGTTGACACATTCCACATAAGATTCAGTAAAGCTGAAAATTGTTTTAGGTCTTATCTTGGGGATGAGTAGGGCACATTAGGGGTGCAATGGGCATAATGAGACTCCATTCTAGTGGGACCTACAATAATTGAAATGGCATGTCTGTCTGAAACTAAAACCCTTCCAGCCATTTTAGCTTTCAATATGGGTATAATGTGATTTTTGGGGTTACCACACCCACACTGCACAACTGACAAACAAAACATCTGCTTGCCATGCATCCAAAATGCCTGTTTGTGTGTGGGTGTTTTTTTTTTTTTTTTTTTTTTTTTTTTTTTTTTTTTCCAACATTGTTGACGCAGGGTCAGTTCTTTTGATCCTTGTATGTCTTTTTGCTGTCATTTTGCAAAAGTTATTACTGATTTAAATATGTTTGTAGTCTTAACGATTTTATAAGTGTGGGGTTTTTTTTTTTTTTCTCTAGAAAAACAAGCAAGTTGTTTGGAAACAAGCCACCATTCCAGGACATCTGAATTCGTATACAATTTCTGGTCTGAAGCCTGGAGTAGTGTATGAGGGACAGCTTGTAAGTGTCCTACATCTTGGACAGAAGGAAGTCACCCGATTTGATTTCACAACCACCTCCACCACCCTAGGAAGTAAGTGCTTTCATTGAGTGGGCTCCAGGAAGATGGATAAATATAGATGGGTTTTTTTTCCCCCTTTCACACAGCAGGCTGAATGAAGTAAAATTAAGATTCTTCCAGCCACACAAACTGGGCTCCCCAACGCGCTGGCGCCCCCCCCCCCCCTGCTGGTACATTATATTCTGACAGTGGGACTTTGTGCTATCAAAGAACACAGATCAATGGCTGCAGCCGCTGATTTGACAGGTTTTCCAAATTGTGCATTGGAATAGCCACTTGAGTGTGGTTTTTTGTTTTGTGTTTTTGTTTTGTTTTGTGTTTTTGTTTTTTTTTTTTTTTTTGTTCAGCCAGTCCTTGCTGAATTTTGATCCATCTATGTCCACCCTAAGCTGTGCTGCTGTGTGTGCTGTCTGGCAGTTAAGTCCTGGGTCATAAAGCTCTCTAAAGAGCATAACCAATATTTTGACAGCTAATAAGGTTCACTCATGTATTTTTCAGTTTTTTTTTTTTTTTTTTTTTTTGTGTTGCTTGGAATCCAGCTTTTTAAGTACACCTTTTCAGAATGTAAAGTGGCAACATAAACTAACCTCAGTCCTTTCCCTCAGGGAGCTTGCAATATAAGGTCCCCAAATCACTTTCATACATGCACATACTAGGGCCAAATTGGACAGCCAATAACCCTACCTCATTGTGGGAGGAAACCAGAGTCTCCTGAGGAAACCCACACAGGCACAGGGAGAACATGCAAACTCCAGACAGGTAGTGCTGTTTGGAATTCGAACCGACAACCCTGGTGATGCCTGGTGGAAGTGCTAACTATTAACCCACTGTGCTGCCCAGTAGCTTCCTATTCTCCCCAGGTAACCAGAAACCCAGTCCTGTTGTTGTGTTTTTATTTTTTTTTTTTTTTTATTTTTTTTTTTTCCTGAAAGCATTGTTTTTCTTTGCTTCTGAATTTGATGCCCACGTAAACATGATGTTGAGGTGCATGAGGAGTCTCGTTTGCAATGAACATCCTGATCTCCCTGCACCCGCTGTCACAATTTTGAAAATATTTCTGTGAATGAATAGACTAAAAGTACCGACAACCTTGTATTTTTCAATGAGCTATGAGGGCGCTGGTGAGCATCTGCATAGTTCATTGATCTTCCAGGACTTCAATCACTGCCTGCCCATATTGGAGTCACAAGCAGACTGCTACACTGACAGTCTGAAGGAGCCTGGCATTGCACCCATGATTTGCTGATGAGCTTTTTCTTTTTACGCAGTCTAATAGACTTGCACTGAGAGTAGTGCTATTAAGATTGTACTTATTTACCTGCTATGCTCACTTAGAGGAATAATATGACTGACCCCATACTGGTATTTTTGACTGGATATGTGGGTTGAGCAGAACTTTATTTTTTAATTAGAACGTGAGATTAGGTCACCAGGGGACAAAACCGTTCCATTTGCATGGCTAGCATAAGAAAGACCTGCCTGCAGTGTATAAATTGTAATGGCCATAAACCAAAAAGCAGCCACGTGATTAATCATTTTAAATGTGATTTCAGCTATAAAAATGTTGCAAATGGGTAATTGAGAAATAATTTTAGCTAAAAAAAAAGGGTGCTCGTTTGGTTGCAGAGAGCTACTGGGAAGGGTCAAGTGATTTATAGCTATAGCTTTTCTTCAAAGAATTTTGGTTCACTAATCTGTTCAGTTCATTGCTTTGTAGATAAAAGGCTAATCCAGCATTACAGAACAAAAATCTCTCCACTGTTATCAGTGATGGGAAAGTAGTTGTGATTCTGTAGCAGAAATGTTTGCATGATCTGTCTTGCCATCAATAGAAAAAGCAACTTGGTGTATAGTGTGCGGGTTATTTTTTTTTTTTTATTTTTTTATTTTTTTCCCTGCATTAAGATAAATGTCCCAGTGGTTGTATTGCCCCCTCACCCTGCTTATACCTGAATCCTAGCTCGATCCAACGGTGTGCCCATCTGCAGTGGCTTTCTCCTCCCTCTCTGCTGCTCAGACAGCAGCGGGAGCCATTGGCTCCTGCAGCTGTCAAATACTGTAAGGTGAGTGCAGACGGCGAAGCTATGCTGCGTTGCATATATGGATGCACTCAGCCAGGCTCAGGAGTGAACTAGATGTGCCACCATAGAAATCCTATGGTAGCACATGGAGAACAAGAGGAACCAGAAGTGCTAGCAGGGGAGCTCAGGTTTTGGGCTGCTCTGTGCAATACCATTGCAGGAGCAGGTAAGTATAACATGTTTGTTTTTTAGGGGGGCAAATATAGCCTTTCCAACCGCTTTAAATCTTCTTCCTTTTTTTTTTTTTCTTTAATACAGGTCAGTCTCAGTCCGGAGACACCATTCCTCTTCCACCACTGGTGGCCACTTCAGAGTCTGTAACCGAGATTACCTCAAGCAGTTTTGTGGTGTCTTGGGTCTCTGCATCGGACACAGTCTCTGGATTCCGTGTGGAATATGAGCTCAGCGAGGAGGGAGAAGAAAAGCGCTACTTGGGTAAGTGTCAACAAGGTCTTGGATATTCAGTTATAAAATAAGGTGCATCTGTGCACTACTGTATCTTATCTACTTTTTAATTAAGCTTGAGTTTGTATGCCTTTACAGATTAACTGTATAATGTCCAAATTACTTCACTGACAATATATACTTTTTGTGGGCTACTTTTGAGATGATTTGTTTTTATGATAAATTTGTTTTTCCTTATTTTAGACCTCCCCAACACTGCTACTTCTGTCAGTATCCCAGACCTGCTGCCAGGACGTAAATACGTTGTCAATGTGTTTGAGATCAGTGAGGAGGGGGAAAGAAACTTAATCTTGTCCACTTCTCAGACAACTGGTGAGTATAGTCATTCTTTATTTTGCCTAATATTAATCTGCAAATAGGTAGTTCATTTATGGAGGCGCATATATAAACTAATTTGTAGTTGTGAATTGATCGTGTTCAGTAGATATCCTATATTTTTTTTTTTTTTTTTTTTTCAGCACCCGACGGCCCTCCCGAATACAATATTGAACACGTTGATGATACATCTATTATGGTCAGCTGGACCAAACCTCAAGCTCCCATTACTGGTAAAAGCTTCCATATGTAGTGCTTTGCCTTTTTTAAAATATACTTTTTTTTTTTTTTTTTTTTTTCCCCAGAATAGGCTGTTGTCTCATCTATTCACTCTATCACAGGGACACAAGTGTTAAACCTACATGGTTTTTACAACCATCTTTCATTTTATTTGGTAGCTGGATCACACATGCAAAGTCTGCCACCATCTAGGGTCTTTAGCTACCTTTTTAATCATCCTCCGGCATTGCAAATAATTTCTCTGATGGAGACAGTCAGTGAATGGCTGCTGTATGACTAGGTTGACATTTTGTTAAAGCTGCTGGTCTCAGAATGTAACTGATATTTTTTTTTTTTTTTTTTTTTTTTTATCACAGGCTACAGAATTGTCTATACTCCAACTGTGGAAGGAGCCAGCACAGAACTTATCCTCCCAGACACTGCTACTTCAGTAACCCTCACTGACCTTTACCCAGGTGTTGAATACAATATAACAATCTATGCAGTGGAGGACAGTCAGGAGAGTAATCCAATTGTCATCCAGAAGGAAACCACAGGAACACCAAAACGAGGTAGAGCAGTCACAAATTTCTTTAGTATTTAAAGTTTACACAGGCATGTGTAAAGAACAAAAGATTTCCCAGTACCCTTAGCTTGCATTAAAAAAAAAAAAAAAAATAGGTTTCAGTTGCACATATGTGCTAACATGTGCAAGTTACAATGCCTCACCAAGGCTCCCCTGTATAGAGCAGTCCTTACTCTTAGGCTCGGTTTACACTAGCATGACTTTTGCAGCGTCTTTACACTCTGACACAAGTCGCATCAGTCTCTGCGACTTAAAGTTGAAGCATATACAAGTGAATTAAGAGCAGGTATTCCTGGAGGGAGACAGCTCTCCTCCCTAAAGGCGTAGGGACCACGCAAGCACAATGGCAGCTGAATGCGTCTGTGTCCCCATGCCAAATCTAGCAAGCAATCTATAGAGAATGGCAACCACCCCAATTTAGTTGCACACATTTGCAAATCTATGTGGAAGCCACACTGCCTCGACAAAGCTCCTCTGTAATGTGCAGTCCTAGATCTTATTTAAGCATCTCCAAGTTGGAGCATATAGCAGTGGATAAATTTTAAATCAGTATTGAGCCCAAAAGAAAACCTTTTTTATTATATTTGCAGCTTGCCAATTCTTAGATGTGATGGCTGCATTCATTTAAGACAAACTAGATCTTGTATTTTTATCCGGTGATCCAGTGAGTCTGTTTTTAAAGATGAGCTCTCCAGCAGAATGTATCAGTGATAGGGATGGGACAAATTTACCAATGACTGCTTACAATAAGCAGTTCTTTATGTAAAAGAATACCTCAAAAGGGGGGGGGGGGGACTGTTTGCTGCAAGGGTTAGCTGGAGTTTGGCATCAATTGGCTAGTGTTTCTAAATCTGCTAGTGCAGCTAACACAATCCCCTCTCCAAGGTGGAAAGTGATGCTATCCAAAAGTGCCCCTTGTGCTCATTCATCTAGAGTGGGGGCACTCCTAATACAGGAGGTGTGTTACTGGCCAAATCACCAGGTGAAAACAGAAAAACCTCAAAGAAAACAAATGCAGCCACCGCATCAAATGATTTGGTGAGCTGCTATATACCGGTATTACGTTTTTGGGTTTACTGCGGATTAACCCCTTGGTGCCGGCTGCCGCTGGCCCTTTTAAGGGGTTTGCTATGTCGGGAGGCGGGGCTTATGGCCACGTGACCGCCGTGACTGAATGTCATGGCAGTCGCATGATCGGAAAAGTCATGATCGTAAACTGCTATTTGGGAACTTTACGCGATTCGCCGGTCACTGTCGGGAGCACACAAGGTGCGCGCTCTTGGCACGGCACTGTCAGTGCTTTGCGCGCAAATATGCAGCCGCTCAGTGCCAAGGCCTGGACGCCGAGAGGTCACATATTTGCGTGCGCTCAGCACAAAGAGGTTAAGGGTCAGGTGTGTCTGGAGGAAACTTTCCTGAGTGAAAAGAGAAGTAAATAGAAGTTTCACTGGTGTTTTTCTTCTGTGCTGGCATGCTTATCTTGGCACTCTAAATTTTTAATATGTCTGAATTGATGGATGAGAATATAGAATTTTTAAACCACTTGAACATGCTCTGTGATTCAAGGCCAGCAATTAATTGTAGACAAAGTCCAATACCTCACTACATTTGGTTGCTTCCCTTCATGGTTTTTGTTTGTAGTGGCTGCAAATAATCAAAGCCTTTGCACTTTAATGTATGCATGGGTATGTGGTGAAAGGAAAAATTCTGGTACTCTGTATATTTATTCATTGATTGTGAGATGGAAAGAGATTGGAGTGCATATCTTGGCTCAATGTCTGTAATTGGTACTTGTGTAAAGTTCTCTTGTAGAGGACTACAGTAAAGTTCCTGTAGTCCGCTACAAGAGAACTTTACTCATAAGTCATATGACTTATGAGTAAAGACAGACCAACTGACTAATTTTTATTTATTATTTTAGGAAAAGCTCAGTGGATATGTTTGCTTACTAAAATATAAGATTGTGGGTGTTGTGTTTTTTTTTTTTTTTTTTTTTAAATATGCTTGCATGATGGCTGAATGTATATTATGTAGTTTCCCTTACATGGTAATATACTAAGACCCCGTTCACACCGGTGCAGCTTTGATATCACACTACTTCAGCCGCACATTAGTGTGATTTGCCCTGCCGATTTCATTGCGGCTTGGGATTTCAGAAGTCTGTGCAAGCGGCAAAAATAGTACAGGAACATGACTTGTGGCAATTTGAATGATTCCTTTGCTGGAAATGGGGTGCGACATTTGTAGCAAGGCTAAGGGATGGCCCTGGTTTCATTACCATAAAGCTCCATTCACAAAGCTAAAATGCCAGGGAGAGGACCCATATTTAAAAAAAGGAAAAATTTATTATTTTCAGTTACTGTCTTGTGTCTAGAAGTTAAGACTCTTGTGTAAAGTGGGTGTGTGTGTGTGTGTGTGTGTGTGTGTTTGTTTTTTTTTTTTTTTGTTTGTTTTTTGTTTTTTTTGTTTTATGCACATCCGATACATTTTTGCCTGCAACTTCTACAGATGGCCGGCAGTATAATACTGAAAATCGTGTTTTTGTTTTGTACAGTGACTGTCCCATCACCCACTGATCTGCAACTGCTTGATGCAACTGACATGAAGATAACCATTTCATGGAGCGCTCCAGCAAGTGACGTGTCTGGCTACCGTGTTGTCGTGACACCAATTAGACCGTCCAGTCGTGATACTCAAAACCTGCCAGTGAGCCGAAGTACCTTTGCAGAGGTTGTTAACTTGCGCCCTGGTACCACCTACAGATTTGAAGTTTATGCAGTCAGCCGCGGACAAGAGAGCCAGCCTCTTGTAGGAGATTTCTCAACCAGTAAGTTCACATCTCTATAGCTGCTTCTGCTTAAAGAAGTGACTTGGGTAAACCAGTGATAGAAAAAATGTTGAGCTCAGACAGTCCATTTTACTGTATATTCATAAGGCATTTCCAGTGCCTAAATGCACTCTTAAGCAACACTCAGTTTGGAACAGGCTGTATTAGAAAACGCAATTTGGGTCTAACATTTACCTAAATGATTTTAGCATGGCTGTCCCAGACTTTTTTTTTTTTTTTTTCTTTTTTGGGGGGGTTTGTAGTTCTACCTCCATTGGACAAAAATTGTAACGGTCATAGATCGTGTGTTGGAGTTTACTAGGTAGCATTTTTGATGGGGGTGGGAATGAGTAATTGTCTGTGCTGTGGAAAATTTTGCATCTATAGTACTTGTAGTAAAATACTGGTGAATCCTACTTCATGTAATATTTTCAAACTATGGACTGACTTTAGTGACTATACCATATATAATGATCTATATTGGCTCTTCTGTCCAATTTGAATTTTAACTTCAACATCCAGCTGTAATTTCCCCAGGTTGGCTTTTAATCGTATTGGAGGATGGTGGGAACCAGCCATTCTTATTCAAGATACTTTAAGTTATGGCCAACCAGTCTTAAATGCACATTCTGTAAAAGTAAAGGAGTTTCTCTGTGTACTTGGTGTTTTACAATTAAACATTGCTTTTAGTCCTTGCTATATTTTCTAGAGAATGAATAACCGCTCTTCTCTTCTATGTAGAGTTAGACTCTCCAACTGATTTGAAGTTTGAAGACTTGACTGAATCTTCAGTCCTTATTGTATGGACCCCTTCACGAGCCAAGATTGATCGATATGTTCTTTCACTGAGTCAAACCCGTGGTGGACAGCCTAACCAGTGGGATATACCCTCCACTACATCAAGCTATAAACTGAAGAGTCTGCAGCCTGGAAAAGAGTATACCGTTTCTCTGGTTTCACTGAAAGGAAATCAGCAGAGTCAGCCCTCTACAGGAATCTTCTCAACATGTAAGTTGCTTATTTCTGCTATCATTCTGGAGTACTTGCTGTATTACTACCTCCATCACTTTCTCCTTTTGCCGATCAAATTTGGATGACGTCTGTTTTACATTTCTTACATGCTCCCATCCACAATTTAAAAAAATTATTTGGTATTTAACATCTTAAATACTAACCCCAGCCTCCAGGATTTGTCTCTACTGTGATATGAACTTTATCAGTTGTAAATTAGTTTGACCGCTGTCCTAATGCAGGGAAAAAGCTTAGAAACAGTGGGGAAACTCAATCTGGCCATACACTATTTTGAAATGATAGAGAGGTGTGTGTGTGTGTGTACACATACATTTTTTTTGTAAAAGATGCATATTTGTGTGCAGATGTCTGTTTGGACACTGCAATAAAGTTCCAGGAAAATGTGCAAAGATTTTTACCCGCCAAGCATCCACAACACTTCATAAAATAAGTTTGAATGTTAGGATCAAACAGATTCTTGCTGTGTATGCATTAATCAGATAAGCCTTTCTGGGCAGCCACAAAACCTCTTCTGTGCCCAGGCTATAAATTGGTTACAGACTTCTCCCACTCCACTGCTATTTTAGTGTATTGTCAATGAACTGGTTAAACCATCCAGTATTCTAGGAATGTCTCACTGTCCAGCTAGTATTCTTCTAATGTCCTTTTAACTAGATGTACACCTCACGCTATTCATTTTCAGTTTTTAATTTGTAGTTTGAAGAACACTCGAGTGGTGTTTAAATCTATATACCCTGAAAACTTCAAATGGCAAAGTGGGTTGTAGGTTTGCAGGGTTTGTTGGACATGTAAACTGTAGCGGATTATTTTGTGATCTTGGCGATGGAGGCCTGACCACTTCAAGCAGTCTGCAGGATGTAGGTTTAGGCAAATGTGTTCTTGTTGAACAAACTTCATGGGAAAAGTTCTAAGCACAGACCCTGGAAAAGGGTTCTGAGAACAGACTAGTAAACAGCCCCCAGACATCCCTTTGGTAAACACAGTGGTGTGTTTCACACTGCATCTATAGAGACAGATGTTTACTATATCCTGGATTATTGATTAAGACTTGAGCATACGGTTATGGGGATCTTGTACTGTCTCTTCTGTTTTTATATTGTGTGTGTGTGTGTGTGTGTATATGTATGTACATACACTTCCCCTTTTTTTTTTTTTTTTTTTTTTTTTTTTTTTTTTTTTTTTTTTTCCCCCATGCTTGAAATTTCTGTGGGTCTACTGTAAAAAGAAAATTTTTATTTTTTTTAAAAGGATTGCATTTACCATCTCCCCAGTGGAAAATTAATAATTCGCTGTTTTTTAGATGTGGAACAAAAGCTAATTTGATATATTCAAGCTATTCTAAAATGGATTCTTCAAAGCCTAGTCCTCATTAGTGGCTTTTAAAGTAGTTTTTCTTAGCTGTTCTTTCGACTGATAAGAAGCAAATGCAATTTATTGTATTGTCCATTAATTATAATGCACTCTGCTGTTAGTCTTGCCTTTTGTAAAAAATTTTAATTTTTTTCAGTGGAGCCAGTTGGGTCTATTCCTCCATATAACACAGAAGTTACCGAGACCACCATAATTATTACATGGACCCCTGTGCCAAGAATTGGATTCAAGGTAAAAACTGTACCACCTTGCTTATAGAAATCCTGTTGTGAAAGATACAAGGGCAGACATTGCTGTGTCCCTGGCTTTAATAACGCCTGGAACTGATATTTAGCTAGGCAAGGCAGAACTCCTGACCTGTGGCATGTTGGTGGCAGTATATTTAAGTTATTGAATCACATGGCATCCATTCAATCAGCTTTTCATGAGATGTCAGCAGTGGAAGTCTTTGTCTTTACTTGACTTTTAAGATTAACTTTCCAGCTAACTGTTCCTGTCTGTAGTGGCTCACTGGTCTTTTCAGCGTCTCAACTGTGTGGGTTATTGCAGTCACTTTGTTACTTTTACAGCCTTAGGAAAGCTGCATTAGGCATACAAGGTTGGTTCTAGTGCTGGCCAGGATGACCAGAAGCTCTGAGCAATAAGTCTACTAAGATATTTAAACAAATTCCCTTTATTGCACAGCCTGCAAATGGGGATCTTTTGGTTAGCAAAAAATCTTAAGCCTAGGTCTGAAATCGGCTCATCTATCTTAAATATGTCAAAGGGGTACACAAACTTTAGAACAACATACTTGGGTGCTTGGAAATTTTTACTTAACTGTAGTCAGATGATAGAACTTCAAACAAGCACAAGAGCTCTGGCAAGGCAGCGCCCACACAGCAAGGCTTCCCTCGATTGGCCCCCAACAGTAACTCAAACCATAGAAATACAGTAAGGAGCACTATAGGAGTCCAAGATAATTTTAAATATTAAAAAGGTCATATAAAAACCACCAACATGTTTCAGGGGCAAAACAACTCCCCCTTCATCTGGGTTTAACACAGGCTAAAACTTGGATGGATTTCAGCGATTCCTATTAGAATTTAGTATTGAACTCTCAACACTGCTTCTCAGCAATTGCCGTCAAGTTGTTGCTCTGGAGAATTCACTACTAGTTCTAATATAGGTTTGTGAAGTCTGTGGGGGTTATTTACTAAAACTGAAGCACAGAGAATCTGGTGCAGCGCAGCAGAGAAACAATCGGCCTCTAGGGTTTTTATTGTTTTTGTTTTCTTTTTATATGGTCTGGCACTACTTTCTGCATTTCTACAGCGGATACGGAGTCGGTCAATAGCAACCATTGCAATCCTAAATAATTCAGTACTGGGTTTGTGTTCTCTTCATATGCGCACAGCTTTTCTAGGTTTAGATTGAATACAGGAAGCGTTCAGTAAAATGACGTGGGTGGGATGTTAAATACTTTTTAATATGATACTATTCATCTGTTTGCAACATGCTTTCTGGTCCAGGAGGATGGTGAGTAGTATATACTGCCTTTTTTACTATCAGTGTTTGGTGCTAATGGCTTTTGTTTACAAGCACATAATATAATATGCGTCCCTTTTTTGTCTTGTTAAATAAATCAGTTGGATGTACGTCCTAGCCAAGGTGGTGAAGCACCCAGAGAAGTCATCTCCGAGTCTGGAAGTATTGTGATCTCTGGCCTTACACCAGGTGTTGAGTATACCTACAGTATCTCTGTTCTCAAGGATGGTGAAGAGAGTGAATCCCCCATCACAAAGACAGTTGTGACTCGTAAGCATAAATCCAATTATTTTATTCTCCCCCCCCCCCCCGGTTCAAAGTTTCCTATAGCTTTGTAATGGGGTTAATGTTTATGTACCCACTGGCAATTTCATAGGAACAACTGTACAGGGTGATGAATGTCAGATATGCTCTTTTATTAAAGAACTGGTGAACTCCAACCACTAAAATAATATATAAGCATGTTATTATATCTTATAAAGGAATTTTCAATAGTTTTCAATCTGCATGTTTAAAACAATACTGTGTAGTTCTGCTGTGAAAAGTATGGTTCACTGATGTCACGATCAGGAAACTGGCCTAAGAAGGAATGTTTGGGGATGCAAACAGGAAGGTGGGCTGGAGGTCAACAGCACTAAGATGCAGAAAATGCCATGTGAAAATAATCTTTAGCTATTGATGCATATTTAAATTTTTTTTTTTTTTTTTTTTTTAGCCCATTAATCTAATTCATTTAGGGTTTACACATACTTTGCACAATTTATAGCAGCAGAAACTGCCATGAGCCATGTAGTACCAGTGTAACGCTCCTACTACCCATTATGCTAAAAGTATGACACAGGCACCTACTGGTCCTATTATAATTTAATTATTTTTTTTCTTTATGATCCTAAATGAACTTTTTTGGCAGGTGTAGTGAAACGGCAAACGTTTGCTGAGCTGTGGAGTCTGACCCAGACTCTTCCAGAGGTATTGTTAGGTTTCTGTTTAGTCTACAGATCTCTAACATGTTTTTACAGTTTCTTTTCTGCCTGGGTTTTCTGGCTTTGTTTTTAGGTCCTGTTTTTTTTTTTTTGTGGGGGTTTTTGTATATTTTCATTAGCGTTTATAACCTTGTCATCGTCTAACAGTGATATTTAACAAGTGAATGCTTTTTTAATTATCTTGACAGCAATTTCACCGCCCACCAACCTTCGCTTCCTGTCAAGTCCAGATTCTGTCACACTGACCATCTACTGGGATAGGAGTACCTCTCCAGGTAAGGAGTTTTGTTTTGTATAAGGAGCTACTTTTATTTAAAATGGGTGACACATTCTGATTGTGATCACTCCTTAATTTTGAAGTTAAGCAGAGTTCCACCCAAAAAATGGAACTTCAGCTTTAAGGGAAGGTGACCCCCTGACATGCCACATTTGGCATGTTTTTTTTTGGGGGGGGGGGGGGGGGCGCGCTGCAGAAACGCTCCCACTTCCTCCTGGTGCACCCAGGGCGCCAGAAGAAAGATCACCTCTCGGCAATCATCTGGGACACGTCACAGGTCCCAGATTGCCAGCCAGTTGCAGCGCAGCTCGTACATGCCCAGCTGTGAAGCCACAGCCGGGCGCCCACAGTGTCAATGCTGGCACCGCAGAGGAGGGGGAGGCGAGCGGGGCTTTGTTCACCTGCATCACTGGACCCTGGGACAGGTAAGTGTCCGATTTATTAAGTCAGCAGCTGCAGTATTTGTAGCTGCTGACTTTTATTATTTATTTTTTAGTTATTTTTTTTTTCTAAGCGGAACTCCGCTTTTAGAAGTAATTTTGTAGCTCAACGAAAATAACTAAATCCAGTCTAATACTGTACAAAAACCCACAAGGGAACAGAAGGGGGACTTGGGAATATGTAATACCCAGGGGATAATGGTCGTAAATAGAAATTTGGATTTAGATAAAAGTAACATGTTTTTATTCAGGTCAGTGTTTAAAAAGCCTCCTAAACAGGCAAACAAGTTTAAGAAAAGGAAAGTCACGCACTGATACCAAAATTGACAAAATGCTAGACAGTATCAAGATTGATGTCCAATGGAAGCATGGGAAGCAGACGCAGCGTCTTCAGGGGGGTAAACGTCCACTTTTTAAAAGGATCTCTGTAAAAAATGCACACCTAAGAACATCAGAAAATTCATCAACAAAAAATTAGTTAATGCAAGCCACAGTAATTTTAATACACTCCTAAGGAGGCTGAGATGACAAGTATGTATATACTGTGGTTCAAAGTGGTGCCCTAAAGTATTCCAAGGATCCCAGGGGCAGGCACAAGGGGAAAAGGCAGCAAGAAAAAACATGAACTCCACAGAATCAAAATAAACTATGCAAAACAAGAAATGCAGAAATAAAAAAATAAATATTACAGAGACAAAAGACCAGGGAACATGCAGGCTACAGAAGCCAGGGAGTGCTGGGGAATGTACAGTAAGGGCCGGTTCACACTGCTGCAATGCGGGAACCCTGCGAATCCCCGCACTGCAAGTTTTTGCAGTGCGTGCGAATTGCATTTGGTCTCTCATCACACAGCAGTGTGAACTGGCCCTAAGGGAGGGAATATAATAATACCTCCTAAGTGGTAAGGTGACTCCTAGCTGGTATCTCTAGTTTGCGAATTTTGGTGTCACTGTGTGACTCTACAGTTCCTGTATTGTATTCCTTTTCTGAAACATGTTTGCATTTTTAGAGGCAAATATGTTTTTATTGGTCATAATATAGGCAGAACAATAAAGGGGGTACCTACCCAGTAATTGCACAAAGCATATTGGAAACATTGGATACGTTGTTCTTACAACCACCAGAGTATTGAGGTGGGGTAACTGTTGTATGTATAAAATCACACAATAAGGACTTGAGAGTTGTGTGTATGTATATTGTATGTGTGTGTTTAGCTAGCTATCGGTGGTTGGTTTTTGTTTTTTGTCTTTTTTGTTTTTAATAAAGTGGCCTATTTCTAACCAATTTTACTTGTGGTTTGCTCTGCAGGATTAACTGGGTACAGGATAACCTCCTCTCCCACAGAAAGGCAGTTTGGTTATCCAACAGAAGAAGATGTTGATGCAAGCCAGTCCTCTTTTACTTTTGACAACCTTAGCCCTGGTGTGGAATATAATATCAGTGTTTATGCAGTTAAAGGAGATGAGGATAGTGTCCCCCTCTCCAAAATAATCACTCAAGGTAAGGACAGACTATACTGTCTATATTTTACCTCCCTAGGAAACAACCCTGGTGTTGATGGAACTATTACTGCAGCTTTTTAACAAGACTTTCTGGTTGTGATCTGTTACCATGACCCTTATCTACATATTTATTTCTGCTTCCATTGCTTTTGGCTCATTGCCTTGCTTCAATATTCTGACCTCCCATGTAGCTCAATATATTGACTTAAAGAGCACACAATTATGGAATATTTGAGTTATAATTTTTATTGATCTCTTGCCTAGAAAAGCAGCAGTGGTTTTAAGGCCCCATTCACACTGGCTAATAGGGCTGTTGGCGATTACATGCAGGGGTTATCAGTATTTAGCTGTGTGCAGCAGCTCTATTGAAAGTAAGGGGGGGCTGATGGCTCCCACAGCTAATTATGGCCTGTTGCATGCAATTGTTGAAGCAGCAATTGCCTACGAATGATCAGCTCTGGATGCAGACTGTAGGCAACCAGGGTCAATCACTGACCGCTAATCACTCCATGAGCTTACATGCAAGTGGCCACAATTTTTAGCTGTGGGAACTGTGAAAAACAGCAACAGACCTGGCCATAATACATGTGATATTTACAAGTCGTGTGACAGATTAAAGCACCGCATATGCCAGTCAGATGTGTCGTAGGTGATCTGGCATGGCCAGTCAAGTTATTCAATTTCCAGAATGCCCACAAAAATTTGAAGATCATAGTTTGTTTTCCATTGGAAAAGAATGATCGTTTAACAAATCGTGCACACATGAATTTGTACAGGTTAGGATCGACAGCAGCACTACTGAACATTTGCTTTGGGGATGGGTAGATTTTGCTTACTAGGTCTGCCTATTGTTGGGCTGACTCTACTCAAAACAATATTATGTAGAGAATAAGGTCCTACTGTAATATGTCTCAAATATGTTAGACCTTGTGTGTTCATAACTTGTTTGCATTCCCACGGTCTCTGGCAAATATCTTATTGCAACAGTAAAACTATATAGTGCCCTAATCTCTGCTTGATGTAATGCTTGCGTTCAAATGAAAATGTGCCAATGTGTGTCTAGAGACCTCCTCCCTCCTCATCACAAAGGGGATGGATGTGTTATGGCAACAGCCATTTCACTTTTTTTTTTTTTTTTTTTTTCTTTTTTTTGCCACCATTTTATGAACAAAAATATAAAGGGACAGCAATCCTAAAACCATATTCTTATCGTGAGTCCAGGTCAGCTTGGTGTTATCTCATGGCACTTAAAGTGCATTCCAACAGCAACACAATAAAAACCCAAAATGTTACTGGTTTATAACATTTCAGCTGACACAAACCTAAGGATTAGCATGGTATACTTTCTGGGATTTACTGTTTGTGCTAATATCAAATTTAATAAATCAAAATATTTTAAAAAATCAAAATATTTTTTGACAGATCAGGGCAGTGTGTGTAGATTTGGGACAGGCACACTTTAAAAACCATATGTCTGTCATGCCAGTTTGAGTCTTTTATGCATTAAACTCAGAGCTGAAACTGCTATACACTAACTTCTTAGTTTAAAGCCTTTTTGCACATATATTTTACATGTGCAATCTGATCTGTCTAAAGTACTACCTGCACAAGCTTTGCAAAATTTCAATGCAGTAAAGCATCAATTCCACACTTGTATTCAATAAATCAGACACACTTTGAGTATCAGTTGCTCTTTCTAATTTTTGTTTTGCTTTAATAATTACATGTAATTATGCAATTCTTGATTGACATGCTTTGCTTCCTCCCCCTGCCTCCATTCCCTCTGCTTCTTTCCTGCGTCACCCTGCCAGAGATACCCCAGCTCACTGACCTAAAGTTTGTCGATGTAACCGATACAAGTATTGACCTGAGATGGACACCCCTTAACTCCTCCACCATTATCGGCTACCGAATCACAGTGGTTGCCGGAGGAGAGTCTGTCCCTGTCTACGAGGAGTTTGTGCACCCTTCACAGGGGTATTACAAGGTCTCAGGATTGGAGCCCGGCATTGATTATGAGATCAGCGTGATAACACTCATTAACGGTGGAGAGAGCGCCCCGACCACAATCATACAACAAACGGGTGATTGTACAATCCTAGCCACTTTGCAGAGGAGGGTTCCGTTGTATGGGTCACCTGCATAATGAAGGATTATGTTGGCCTCGGTAATATCTTTGATGGAGTAGTCTTTAAAATGTGCCAATCTCTATATTATTATAGCTAGCAATTAAATGGGTATGAGAGGCTCTATTGCTGCTTTGTTAGCGCTGGTAACTTGAAATAATCCATTCATTATAGAATTGCTCTTTAAATGAGCCCTATATGACCCTTCCTCCTTTAGATGGAAAGGGGTGTGATCTGTATCGCAGGTCCAGAAATGAATAAAGGCCTTTGTAAAACTGAAAACAGGTGCAATTTTGAGCAGTGGTGTTGCACAGAATTCATGTACTTCAAAGGTGCTGACCTGCATAAACCTATTTTGCCTGTAGAATGTGCTGCCAAAGTAAAAATTCAGCAAGCAAAACCTGGCCTCCTTTCGAAGTGTCAAATACTATATTTTTTTTATTTTCTCCTTTTCAACCAAAAGCAGATCTAGCAAAAGTTTACGATTTTACATGTGGGTGACTCGCATACAACAGTGTCTTCCTTCTGCACTGCATGTAACTGTTTAAATTATGGTGTCGCTGCATGCTTGTTGACTGCCCTTTTCAAAAAGCATTTTAAATGAGTTTTTCATTTTAAGCTCCAATATTGAAAAGTGCATCCCCTATATATATATTTTTCTCTCTGTTAATGGAGTGTATTGAATCAATGTGCAATGTTACAGTAACCTATGCCAGCTTGGATTGTTTTTTGCTGTAATCCTGCTTGGGCCATTTTATCCTCACTTCTGAGGTGGCACCAGTCGCACACAGAACAGGATCTGAGGGGAAATTTTCCAGATGGAGACCTGTAGAGCATTAAAAACGTAACTGACATACCAAGCCTTCCTCACTCTTATGAAAAACTTTAAAACAAAAAAAAAAAAGTTGGCTGTTATGAGTGCCTCTTAATCTAATCTAGCACCATAAATGCCAACATAAATTACACTTTTGTAAATACTTGCTCTAGAAAGTCAGGGATATAGCTTAGAATTTTGTTTTTTTTAATGTAGTGTTTTGCATGTTCAGTGCATGAATAATTTTGTTTGAAATGTGCATACTTCATGTAATATTTTTTTTTTTTTTTGACTTATGTTTTAGCTGTTCCACCCCCAACAAACTTGCGCTTCACAAATACCGGTCCTGACACAATGCGTGTCACTTGGTCTGCCCCAACTTCCATTGAGCTGTCCAACTTCCTTGTACGCTATTTCCCTGTCAAGAGACCTGAGGATGTTACTGAATTATCCATCTCTCGAAATGACAACATGGTTGTGCTAACAAGTAAGATTGCAACTGTAAATAAATTAAAATTGCAGTGTAACGGCATTTGGTGGGTGTGAAACTCACTGGTGTACTTTCCTGCCAAAGTGATCTTGTGCACACTTCTTTCTTCTTCTTTGGTTGAAAAAAAAAAAAAAAAAGAATGTAAACTAGGCAGTGCTCATTCAAGTACGATACAATATAGACAGATTTTAGTTAATTACAGCAGCTTAAATGTTTGACTAGAACTTGAATACTTAACATTGAGGCCTCCTTTTTAGGATTTCACCCCCCCCCCCCCTTTTTGATATAGAACAAAAAGTTGCTAAGATAGCATTTGAATGTGAGCATGTTTTTGTTTAGAGAAAATAGCTGACATATGGGCAGAACAGTCTTGAGCTTTAAGCTGGTAAGCCAAGAGATGGCTTTTATGGTTCTGGGATGCCAATGCTTCAGTTTGTCAAAGACAAATGGGTCAAAGACAAATGGTTAATGTCAGTAAAGTGGGCATCGTATGTATCCAGATAACTGGGAGAAGGAAGTTTCTCCAGCTTGTATCGATGAAATCCAGGACTTCACAATACGTAGCTGCCATCCTGGCTTTTGTACTGCTCCATTTTGAAATTATTCTAGCACCTATTTAGCATTTCAAGATAATGCGATTTATTTATTTATTTATTTATTTTTTTTTTGTGTGCCCCCCCTCAGTAAGGTTTCTAATACTTGGGTAAGTCTGCTTTTGTATTTGGGATCGCCTTTCAGCTTGCTCAGGATAGCAAATAAGTGTTTTTATTGGGTATAAAATATATTGAATTTTTTTTTTTTTTTTTTTAGATCTTCTTCCATATACGGAATATCAAGTCAATGTTTATTCAGTTTATGAAGAAAGAGAAAGTACTGAACTTAATGGAGTACATCGAACAAGTGAGTATTTGTTATGCTTTAGTTGACATGCCTCATGTACTAAATACATTATTTATATATATATATATATATATATATATATATATATATATATATATATATATATATATATATATATATATATATATATATATATATATATATATATATATATATATATATGCTTTTGGTTGTGTGGAACTTAAATACCATATAAGTGTGTATCTGCCCCATACAACTTTTTTTTTTTTTTTTTTCCAAGCCGACCTAATTTTACAAGTTGCAGTAAATGCAGATAAAATGGTGTATACAAAAATTATCTTTGCATTTGCTGTAATGTATCAAAAATGGAAAATGAAGCATTGATATTAAAATGTGTTGAAATATGAACTTGGGTTTTTTTTTTTTTTTTTTTTTTTTTTTGATGTGGTAAACGGCTGTCTTTTAAACTTGCTCTAAGATCTCTGCTTGGCTAGTGAGTGCCAAGCCAGCAGGTTCATTCTGAGGCATTTTGCAGTAGAAAGGACAGATGTTGTCTCATTGCTGCATGTTTTATTCCCGCAAGCTGTGGATTCCTGCATTTCAACCAGCAGACCTGTAAGATAAAAAGCCCAGTTTACACAAAGACTTTATATACTAAGTAAATTCCTGCGTATTATGTAACAGTCATAATACAAAAAAAATGAAATGGTCTGAATTTTTTCTTGTGACATAAATAACTTGTATACACCTTTTTCGTATATAGATTGTGGATGGTAATGGGGTGTAATTGTTTGTTTTTCTAATGATTTTCCTTTTTCTTTACCACAGACCTTGATTCACCAACTGGTATTGACTTTTCTGAAATCACCACAAACTCCTTTATTGTACACTGGAATGCCCCCCGTGCTACTATTACTGGGTATAAAGTTCGATACCAGCTGGAAAGTGGTGGTATGCGTCCCAAAGAAGAGAGAATTCCTCCATCAAGAAACTCCATCACTCTTACCAACCTTATTCCAAGCTCTGAATATGTTGTCAGTATTATTGCTGTCAACGGTGTCCAGGAAAGCTTGCCGCTTGTAGGCCAGCAAGCTACAGGTATGTAGAGTGCCTGAAAACACTGTTCTCCAGGCTTTGTTAAATGGTGTATGTATGTGTGTTAGTATTTGGGCATATTTGTGGGTACAAGAACTGCATCATATGTACAGTGTGTATAGCAAGAAGGCTCAGACTCTATTTAACCTATTCCTCTTAAGCCACTCCCATGTCTGAGTAGGATCTCTACAAGCCCACCTCCTAGCCATGGCATGTTAAGTGCTTTCTCTAGGTGTTCCCTAGGTCTTTGACTATGGTGCATGGGTGTTGCTAGGATTGTGAGTCTGACACTACATTCTGGTTTATATTAATATATATTATATTCAAGTATGTATTTGTAAAAAAGATTGTCACTGTTAAACTTTTGCAAGCTAATAAGCAATGGCAGAGTGAAGTTGGGGACTTATCTGTGGTCTGCAGAGTAGTCCAGCTGCTTCTGACATCTAAAGTGCCAATAGGCTGCTGGGGCCCAGGACTGTCCACCATGAAAGCAGATGCTTGTGACATGAAGTGGGAAATTGTCTAGAAGAGCATGTGATGTCAGCATGGGACCAAGTCCTTGACTGTATAGCCTGTGCACTTTCTAGTGTGAGTATTTAGATGGGATTTCTGACCTTTTTTCTGCCGACATCGATTTACTTTACCTAAACTACCCTTTTGACATCAGTGATTGATACCATTGGCTTGAGGTTATTGCTTTCCCTGACACCTTGCTGGGAGTTGTCATTACCGCACATTATTCACAGCTTTGTCTGGGCTACAGGTAGCAAAGTTCTCTTGCAGCTTCCTTCCTACAGTACAGACAGTCTTTCAGCCCCAGAGCCCTATATGCAGGCTCTCAGGTGCACAGCAGTCGTTACTTGTTCCTGAGCTCACTAGCACAAACACAGCCCAGGCAACAGTTCAGTCCAGCAGCAGCACATCCTCCCCTCCACTCTTTGCTCTCCCAGGAACTCTGGAAAACACCAGGGTCTGTGTAGCGGCAATCTGAGTCCTGTACACTGACTCTCCTGGGTCCCAGTGATCTTTCCGTACCCCACATAGACCCCTGTACTTCTCCTATCTGTGGGTGGGGATGCTTGCAGCAAATCCTCCTGGCTGGTTGCTAGGGACAGGGCCTACCCCTTGCTTTTACTGAGAGCCAATTGGTGCTCAGTCCTGTCTCTTTGCAGCTACCAATCAAGCAGGGGAAAAAGAAAAATCTGCAGCATTTATTCAGTCAGCATTGCTGGGCTAGATTGAAGAGCCCAAGCAAGCACTTCATATGATTTAGGTCAACATACCCTGTGTGGGTTTTTTTTTTTTTTTTTTCACTCACTGCTTTTTTGTCCATTGTAGTGTCTGATGTACCAACTGATCTAGAAGCAAAGTCTACTTCTCCCAATACAATTACAGTTACTTGGGATGCACCTGCAGTCAATGTACGATACTACAGAATTACTTCATCGGAGACTGGTATGTTTTTAATAAATATTTGAAATCAAGTATAATTTTATGGTTCCCATTTTAATTGCGTTCAAAATGAGAATTTTCTGATTTCATTTCATCGACACAGGAGGTGAAGGCCCAGTTCAGGAAATCTCAGTGCCTGGAACTTCAAACACTGCAACAATCAGAGACCTAAAGCCAGGCATAAGTTACACTATTACTGTGTATGCTGTCACTGGCCGAGGGGACAGTCCTGCCACAAGCAAGCCGATCACCATTGTTCATTCAACAGGTATACCAAATGGACTTCATTCTGTCTTTTAAAAAGATGTAACATATTGAAATCTCGTAATACTTTGTAATCATAAGCAGTGTTCTAAATATGTGTTTCTTTCAGGTGTTGAGCAACCAACAGAGATGCAAGTGACTGATGTCCAAGACCAAAGCATCCATGTTAGATGGACACCATCTACTGGCCCAGTTACTGGTTATAGGGTTACAAGTGTACCTAAAGGTGGTCATGGAGAGACCATTACCCAAGTTTTACCATCCGGTAACTCTTTTTTTTTTTTTTTTTTTTTTGTAGGCTGTACAAGGAATACACAAAACCTGATGCACCAGATCCTCCAGAATTTCATCTTGGACCTTTTTACAGTTATAACTGTAAACCTATTGCTAAAATTTTACAACACCTCCCTTTTTGAAATGCTGGTAGTTGTTTTTTTTTTTTTTTTTTGTTTTGTGTTTTCTGCTGAGCCTTTTAGAAAATTCTACCTACATAAGTCTCAGTCTTGCTGTTTAAAAACCTATACTATTCAGTCCCCCAGTTCTTCTTGTACCCTGCCTGACCTGATTTAACCTCTTTCAGACTGGTTCACGCTTGTTCTGGGAGGAAGTACCATTCTCCGGAAAAAAAAAAAAAAAATGCGGTCCTGTGATCTACTGCAATTGGACACAGATTACAGGCAAATTCTACAGAGCCAATGAGTGGTTCTGTACTATGTGATCGCTGTGACCAATCGGCTTTATAAAATGTAAACACAGGCTACAGTTAGCTGTCTAACTTACTGGCCTGTGATCAGTAAGCACTGTTTATTCTCACACTGATCAGTGTGTGAGAGAAAAGAGCGCCTCCTGACCAGCAGACAGAACCAGTTCAATCCAATACATTGCCAACAATATATGAAAACTCACCCTTTACTGTCATTCAGCCTCATCCTGTCTGACTGACATGTATATTAACCCCTCCTCTACCATATCCTACACCCTTCATCGTCCTCCCATTGTATGACCTTTTTTATAATAAGGCCCATCACCTCTTGATACCTCTGAATGTAACTATGACATTTAATGTTCTTTTTGCACCATTGCCAAGATCCGTGTTTTTACCCCCTCAATACTGGCCTGTTTGGTTTTGGTTTAGGTTTTGTTTTGCTAATTTCCTAAAAAAGTGTCAAACAATCAAGGGGTGACCAAAAGAGGTAATTTCATGGGTTTTTGAAATGTCCTATAAAAGTGCATTTTTTTTTTTTTTTTTTTCCCCCTCCAGAATTTGGACTTTTCTAATTCTATAGTAAAAAATAAAAACACGAAGTTGACCATTTCCTGTCCAGGATAATTTTTAAACCTTTTGCACACGTTAAAATCCTTCTAGCGAAAAAAAAAAAATACTTTGCTGCTCCAAACATATATATATTTTCTGAAACATTGTTTTGAAAGCTGAGGCCCTGAAGTAAAAAATGGTGGTTGCAATTTATGCCACACTATTTGTGCAGCTGTTTATCAACTACACATTTTGAAGAACAAAATACACAAATTTTGGTGCACACAATAGAATATTTTATATTTTTTTTGTAAAAAATGTTGCATAAAGTGAATAGATTCTAAACATGTCAAGACTCAAATTGTGCATACTCGAACTTTTATCTGGCTAAAAAATTGTATATAAATTTTGGTTTCAGTGTTGTGAGTAATTGTCAAAGTATCAGCGCAAAAACCTGAAATAGCCTGGTACTTAAGGGGTAAAACAATGGTGCTGAGGTGGCTAATGCATTCACATCCCGGACAAATGCAAACTGTCATCTAGGAAGGATGTTCTTAATAAAAAGACTTGACTTTCAAGCAAGAGTAAGGCTAACTGTTTGTCTGTGGAAGCTGTACCTTTTTTAGAAATTACCTTTTTTTTGGAAAACAGATTTGAAAGTTTCATATCTTGTTGCCATATAATTATATTTCCAAAGCGAATTGTGCCTTTTTCACATTTTTGGTAACTTTTTTTTTTTTTTTTTTTTTTTTTTTTTTCTTCACAGATCAAACTGAAATGACGATTGTGGGGCTTCAACCAACTGTTGAGTATGTGGTGAGCGTGTATGCCCTAGGTGTTGGCGGAGAGAGTGAGCCCCTAGTTGAAACCGCTGTCACAAGTACGTTTTACTTGTTGGGATTTGTCAGTTTTATCCCATTTTATTTTTCTGCAAGGTTGACATTGCTTGAATAGCTCTTGAGAGTTGTTGAATTTGTGATCAGGGATGTGGAGGTTTGGTAGACCAACATCCTAACTGACTTTTGTCCTCAAAAGAACAAAATTGGTTTCAGACAATTTCTAAATCTTTTGGGTGTTTTTTGGGAAGGGGAATGTGCAAACCCTTGCAGGCATGAAGAGGCACCCTCTGTGATGGATGAATGTCCAGTGATCTTATGGGCTAAACTTCTCAAAACATGGTGCTTAAATGTATCCTAACTGGTATTCAAAACTAATGGTGCATGTAATCTAGCTCTCCTAAAATGATGTAGTGTGAAATTATTCTGCATATCCTATTCAATATACCAAAATATGCATTGTTGGTGCCTTTAGTGGAGAAAAATCTACTCCCATTTTAGAAACTATTGCTAGTGTGCTTGTGAACATGGCAGTTAACTGCATTTAGTATTACTGCAGCATCAAAATGACTCCTGCATATCATGCTTTTGCATCGGGTGTTAAGGTTGTAGAGCTGAAACGGATC
The DNA here is from genome assembly GCA_037952835.1 of Lithobates septentrionalis. NCBI lineage: Eukaryota > Metazoa > Chordata > Amphibia > Anura > Ranidae > Lithobates > Lithobates septentrionalis. Next base: position 2,024,301 of record JBBDGP010000805.1, on the reverse strand, counting down.
AATAATTTTGTGCACAATTTAGCATAATTTTTGTTGACCTATAACTTTTAAGGTTTGTGGTTAACCAATGGGTGGCATATGCAAACATGCTCAGTCTTCCTGAGAGCTTGCACAAATATTTTTCCAATATTTCTTATCTATAATCTTCAATCTTTGGGATACTTGGTACATTTTTTACATTGCATTGATTCACACCTGATTGAATCTCAGAGCTGTGTGCTCCTAGCAATGTAGAAATTTTGCCTGTTAATTTCTTCATATCTTTTTCAGATATAAAGAAATTGCCATTAATTTAACATGGTGTTGAACAGTTATCTGAGTAAAGGTGGCTACGTATTGTATTTGCTGAAATGGTCAGTCCACGCAAAACTAATTTTCCATTATTATAGTATTGGCTTAAATGGCCTGTTGGCCTCTTTAGATATCCGAACACTGGATCCCACCACCTCTGCTGTACTCTCCTGCTGCAGCTAAACCCCATACACACTATTAGATTTTCTGCAGATTTTTGTCTTCAGATTTACCAAAACAATGTAGTGCAAGGGCCTGCCTGATTGCATACAAATTGAAACTCTTAAGGTTTGACCTCATTATATGGTTTTGGTAAAGCTGAAGAAAATCTAATAGAGTATATGGTGTCTAAGGCAACCTAATGGGAGGTGGGATCTAAAGCTGGACACACCGAACCACAGATTGGGCTGCTTGGAGTCCATGAGAAGTTTAAGACATTGGGTGATTCAGCTGACCAGCATCTACACAAAAAACAAAATTTTGTTTTGAATGGACAGACTTTCAAATGCTGCTTTTTTATATCTAACAAGCTGTAACACATGATATATAACTTTCTATAACTGCTGGGAGAGTGGAAATACTCCGGCAGCTTTTTCTTTCCTGTTGCTGCTTCTGCTGCTTGTCTTTGCTTTTAATTGCTTTCATGATTAATTTGCCTGACAGACATTGATCAACCCAAAGGACTGGCATTTCCAGAAGTGAATATTGATTCAATTAGACTATCCTGGGAAATCCCAGACGGGCGGGTTACTGGTTACCGAGTGACCTACTCAAGCCCTGAGGATGGAGTCAGAGAGTTGTTTCCAGCTCCAGAAGGAGATGATGATGCTGCTGAATTGCACGGTCTCAGGCCGGGCACAGAGTACACTGTAAGCATCGTGGCATTGCACGATGACCTGGAAAGCAAGCCCGTGATTGGAATCCAGCGTACAGGTATCTGGAGCATTTGACGCGTTCTGTGTCTAATCTTTTTGTTGCCCTGCAGATGCCATCCACCAGCAAATTGTAGTCACTTAATTCCAATGATTTTAACTTTTGCCTTGTGTGGTCTTTCACCTTTCTGTTCCTCTAGTTCACTTGCCGTATATCCTGTTACATTATAAAGGACCATAAAAGTTACATTAATAGCTGTTAGTGCCTACTACAATGCATGTACTATACCTCTACCTTCAAGCTGCAATGGCTTGCAAAAGGGCTTGCCAAACTGAGCAAGAAGTCAACAGCCACTTTCCAGCATTAAAATCTTGTTACACAGTACTGCTGTTCAGTTTAGATGCAAGAAATGTTAAATTATTTCAAAATGTTATCAGGTTTATAGAATGGATGTAACATGTGAGCCTTTAAAATGCCTAACTAAATGCCAGCCAGTGGAAATAGACTGGGAGTACTGACATTACTGGCTTATTCAACAAGGTAGAGTGTTAAAATTTTCTACTGGAATTCATCTTGACCGTTCTGAGTGACTATGAATTCCTGCACATTACAAATCATTCTTAAATAAGTGTCCTGTACAAGACTATGTACCCGATATGTGGAATAATACCTAAGAGGCCACATTGCCCTTGGCACTTGAAGTGCCCTTACTAGTCAAGAGATTTCATATTTGTATGAAACCAACCTCTGACGTTGCACTGTATGCTCTTAGTGATAAAATGAGTGTGTGTATAATTAAATTATATAATATATATTTTAGCATATCCTGTTTTTTTTGTAACTTTTTTTTATTAAATTATTTAACACTCCCTATCATTTTGCAGCCATTCCTGCCCCAACAAATCTTCAGTTCTCCCAAGTGACTCCAACAGGCCTTACTCTTAGCTGGCATGCACCTAATGTCCAGCTCACTGGGTACCGGGTACGTGTGAATCCCAAAGAGAAAACTGGACCAATGAAGGAGTTTACCACAGCACCTGGTACAACTGCCACTACTATTACAGGTCTGATGGTGAGTGATGGCTGGATATTTTCTACTTAAAACACTTGAAAGTATGTGCTGACTATGGCAATGTTTATTATGGATTTGCTCTTTAACATTGAAGACCTTTTTACTATTCATCTAATTTTAATCATAATGGAATATAAAGCTAATGACAATGACTGCCACACCATCAAGACCAACTTTATGGCTAGGTTTCTGATAGGTGGTCAGCAAACTTGGATCTGTGCACTAGGATGGGAGTGCGAGTCTGCAATTACTGTAATGAGTACACGTAATTGGGCTGTTAATGTGAAAATGGTTTTCACTAAGGTGTTTAGACCCAAACATGTCAACTCCTCGCTGGTAATCCTGATTATATAACACTGTTATTCAAACCATAATATTTCTTATGTGGTTTTTAAAAGTTCTTTATACTGTTCTGCAACAAAATTGCACTTTAAGCCATCTAATGTCTCCTGAAGCCCTAATGCTCAGAAAACTTCATTGAAAATGAGCATTTATATACCTTTTCTACATTGGGACATTTTGAAGGTTTAGCAGTGGCTTGCAGTAGTAAACGGATAGTCTTTTTTTCCAAACAATGTTACCTGGGATTTTTTTTAAACCTATTTTTTACCATGTTCAGTAAAGATTAGTCTGGTTAAGTATAACTGATCATTTGTAAAGCAACTTTATTGGTGCACCTAAAGTGAGACTACTAAAACATTGATGTCTTGATCAGGTTGCCACCAAGTATGAAGTTAGTGTATATGCTGTTAAGGATGGCCTGATGAGTCCCCCACTGCAAGGCATCATCTCTACACTGGAGAGTAAGTAAAGTAACCAAAGACAAAACATATTTTAAGTGCTTAGTAAAGGAAGGAAAAAAGAGGAACCGTCAAATATTTATATCCATTTGTTATGATATTAGGTGTGTGATTACGGGGAACCACCTTGGGCTCATTATGCGTGCAAACACATTTTATTGCATGTTGTTTAACACATTGGTGTTACATGGCAATTCATTTTGAATCGCAGTAGTGGGTAAAACATGTTCAGGGCACCATAACACATGGACTATGTTGCAAAACACTGCTTTAAACAAGGTACATGCTCGATACGCAAGGTGCACTGCCAGTTTGAACTTGGAGTGCCCTAACATACAGTAATGCATTGCGTTAACACAATGCATAGTCTGAATGGGCCATTTCACACTTCACTTTTTTTTGCCTAGATTGGACAAGGATAGTGTTTGGTGTAATTTTTAATTTTGGTGTGCATCTGCTAGGTGGTGTTAGAAGTAGGACATTTTTCTGCTCTTGGTAGCAGTAAGCCTAAAAAAATCCTATACTTTCCTAGATGTTAGTCCCCCTCGCCGTCCACGTGTCACAGATGTTACAGAAACAACAATAACCCTTACCTGGCGCACAAAGACAGAAACCATTACTGGCTTCTTGATTGAGGCTCTTCCTGTTGGTGGCCAGACTCCCATTCAGAGACTAATCAAACCAGATGTGAGAACCTTCACTGTCACAGGTAAGTTTTTTTTTTTTTTTTTTTTTTTTTTTTTGTTTTTTTTTATGGCATTTTCTAGAGGCCTTCTAAGTGACCACATTAATTGTGGTGTCTGTTACCTTGGTGTCTCGTTAACATTAATGCTCCTATTATAGGTCTTCAGCCTGGAACAGACTACAAGATCTCTCTGTACACTTTAAATGACAATGCCCGCAGCTCCCCTGTCACACTGGATGTGTCAACAGGTAAAATAACATGAATGCATTGTATTCCATGGTTGCATTGTTTCCTTCTGTTTTGTACCCGGTTCAGAATGAAGTACTGGGTATTATAGTGTTGCTTTTATTTTCTAGCTGTTGACAGCCCATCTAACTTGCGATTCCTGTCCAGCACACCCAACTCCCTGCTCTTCTCCTGGCAGCCTCCTCGCTCTCGTATCACAGGTTACATCATTAAGTATGAACGAGTAGGAGGAGTACCTAAGGAACATCTACCCCGCCTTCCTGCAGGGACCACTGAGGCCACTATAACCAGTGAGTGTCCTAACTGATCAATGTTCAGTACATGTAACATTCTGTGATCTTCATAAAGGGTGTTATTTAGAAATCACCTGTCTCATGGTAGTGTAACAAATTGGAGAATCTCGTACATGTTGGTAAGGTGGGCTTGAATCTGTCACAGAATTGCTTTTAAAAAGTTTTTGTCTGACTTGGCATCTGTGATACAGTATTTACACACTTGCAAACCGTTTACTCCCAATGTGGAAGAGGTCTTTTCCTTCATTTTCACCAAAAAATTAGCAACGATGCTGAAAAGATGCATAGCCAAGATCTTGCTGGATCAGGGACATGTAGGACTTGGAGGGGGCAGTTGGCCCCAAAAGTGCAGTTAGGTAAATGTATACAACAACATAATGTAACAATGAGTTGTATTTTCCTCCTTTTTTCAGACCTAGAGCCTGGTGTAGAATACATTATTCATGTAATTGCTGTGAGAAATAACCAGAAGAGTGAGGCTTTGATTGGTCGCAAGAAGACAGGTATGAACAGCACTCTATAAAGTTAATGACTAATCTGAACAACGCTTTCCTTTTATATAGATAGGTAAATGATGCAGGGATGTGTCAAAAGCAGGTTGTGTTAGCACTGTGACAGTTTTATTTACTGCATTGTTTTTACATGCATCCAATTTACTGGCTAGCATCCCTTTGCAAAAGTAATTTTGCATTTCATTGTCTGTCTGCAATGCTGCAGTTGCTTTCTTTTACCCTGTAGCATATAGTGATTTAATTTCCTGTACTGAACATCTTTTGGATACTGAACATCTTTTGGATACAGACACTAAAGTGCCTGGCTTATAAAAACTGGATTGGGACTAATTAGGCAGATTTTAAAAATCCAAGCACATACTTCTCTTCATAATAAATAAAACATAAAAAAATCCAGATGGTGTTCAGTCATTTTAATTCTGGTTAATTTAATTTAAAAGGAAAATTATTCTAATTGAGGTGTTTGCTTCAATGTGCGAGACCTACAGTAAATGTTAGTATACATGTCAAGATGGCTTCAGGAATGCAAAAGTTGTTGTTACTGGAATCTTTTGAGACCATTTCCTTTTGAATGTGTGCTCTGCATATACCAAACTTTTTTAAAGCTGAATTGAACCCAAAACAAAAATGTAATCTTGCAGTTTTACTACGATTACCAGTCCTTGGATATGGTGGCTGCAATAGTTTACCTGGTGATCCAGCCACTAACACTTCCTGTCATAGGGTGTGTGCATTCTGGCTGAAGAGTAAAGCAGACCCCTTTGGACAGATTAGTGTTGTCAGTTGTCTGGGGAGACAGTACTGTTAGACTAGCTGATTTTAGATAGACTTTGATTATGAAGCGTAAGCTGGAGTTCAGCTTCAGTTAAACTGTTACAGCAAACTTTATTTTTTTATTTTTTTTTTAACCTAAACCAACTTTAGTGTCTCTGCTCTGGCATATGCCCCCATTCGGTGTGTTCCACTGAGGGTATAGGTCAGGCTAGAAGTCCATGAATTCCACAGAACAAATGGAGAAGAAACTCCGCCACCGCACACAATACAAGCCCCGTGCACACCCAAGTGGTTGCCTGGGGTTAGGTACAGGTGTCTGAGCCTGGGCGCAGTTGGATACTTTGTACAGGCTGAGTGGCCACCACTACTTGCATGCACCTGCCTTTCTAGCCACAAGAATATGCTGAATTTTGCCACTGGAATCCAGTGGAGGAAGCCCTAAAGTGAATTGAAAAATAGACTTTTTGGGTAGATCACTAGGTGAAAATAGAAAAGTGTAAAAAAAATAAAATAAATAAATAATGCAGCCCACCATATCTGTAAACTTCAATCTAACAAATATTTTTAGGTTTAATACAATTTTTAATGTGTTTCAAAGGGGGGGGGGGGGGGGGGGGGGGTTTCAATGTTAAATGTCCTTCACAGTGAAGCAAACTACATTTCTAACCATGACCATTGCAATCATTGAATGAAACGAATATGTTAAAACAATTTATGCTTAAAGCATTTATGCATTTTAAAAGGTCTTAACAGTGGGTACAATAATACATATCTATTTCTGTATAGCTTTTATTTAGTGGTGCCTTTTCCCATTTGAACAGATAAGCTAAATATCTGTTTGGGTCAAAGTACATTCTACCACCACTTTTTTTTTAGGTTTGGGTGAACAGAATATCTGCAGTTTTACTTTCCTGTGGAGTCCTTCCCATATCACTACTTGCTAATGTTACAAATCTAGAAATTGCCCCAACCCATAACTGGCCTTAACAGCAAGAAGCACATGGAAGGGCAACGCATGCAAAACAAATTCCCAGCTCGACTGCAACAAATCAAATTGTCCTGTCTAACAGTTCACGTTAACAGGGATTTAATTTGCACACATGTGCAAATAAATGCATAAGCTGCAGAGACCATGACAGGGCACACCATTATCTGCAGTTCTAACTCCATTTTGAGAGACTCCATAGTAGAAGTATATGTTTTTAACATTAACTGTTAGGACAATTCAGTTTGTTTCAGGCTGGTTGGTAAGTTGAGCTGGGAATTTTCTTTTTCTTCACGTTTAACGTTGCCTGAGCTTGCCAGTCATGACTTGGTCAAACAGCACCCTCCAATGCCCTCACAGATACTGCAGTGACAAATGAAAATTTATATAGAAATTTAATGAAAGCTGGGTTGTTGGACCTGTACTGATCAAATGCATTGCCCCCCTGATCACCCAAAACTAAATTGCCCTTAAAGGGTCAGCCCAAAAATGCTCCATATCATGGGGCTTGTGACCACAAGTCTGTGCAGGAGCAGAACCAGGAACTGATGGGGAGACATGGCCTTTGGAGTCCCCAAGAAATTTTAAGAGGCCTATAACTAAAACTGCCTTTTTTTTGGTGTATTGACACCTTAACGATGTGCACTTTAAATTTAAACCTATGTATTACACCTTTTTATGGCCACATGTAAAATTGCATTCCTATTTTGTTGCCCAAACTGCAGGCCAAACTTTTTTTTTTATTTTAATACGTTGTGAAATGGGCTAGTGTCTTCTCCCCTTTTTTTTTTTTTTTTTTTTTTTTTTTTGTCTAGAATATACAGTAAAGATCTGATATTTACTTACTGTAGTCTACTGCAGATGTGCCCAACCTCCTAGTGTAAGTGCTAATTTTTTCTTTTTGCTTTCCAAAGAACAGATTTACTTTTTAAAATAGAACTTTGAAATCCATTTGGTGCCCTGGCCTATAGGTTGGGTATGTGTGGGTTGTTTTTTCTTTAGTAGCAGATGTTTCTGTCAGTCTTTTTCAAAATATATAAAGTTTTTTTGTTTTGTTTTTTTCTCCAGCAACTTTCCAACTAAATGTATGTAAAGATCAAATCGACTTTGCATGTGGCCTTAAATTTCTAGATTTTAAAAGGTACCTACTGTTGTCTGTGTACCATGATCACAAACCATGCTCTGGTGCCAAGGACCATTTTGCTTCTGCTTGCTTTTAACTAATGCTTTGCTTTTATTGCTCCTAATACTTTCTTTGGTCAGATGAGGTTCCCCAGCTGGTAACATTCCCTCACCCCATCCCTGGCCCTGAAATCCTTGACGTCCCTTCGGATGTAGAGAAAACTCCTTTCATCACTGAGACAACATTTGACAATGGTAATGGTATCAAACTTCCAGGCTCCGTCGGACAACCTAGCACTGGCCATGAAGGACAATTTGTTGAAGAATACTTTAGAAGCCCCGTTTTGCCCACCACCGCTCTACCTGTGAGACCTGGGCAATTCACCCCTGGTCATGTTGTTACAGTGGATGCACGCCTTCGTGAGCCCACCTACCGTGAGCCCAAAGGAGATGTTGATGGGCCTTATCCACATGGTTTTGGGCCACAAATCAATGAAACTGGCATACAGGAAGTGGCATCTCAAACTACCATTTCATGGAGACCCCTTTTGGAGACCACTGAATACATCATCTCATGCCATCCTGTGGGTCATGAGGAAGCCCCTCTTGAGGTAGGTTAACAATCCTTATTCCATGTAACTGGCTTGATTAGCTAGGGAACCGTTTGTCACTGGTACTTTTTTCTCTATAATTATGGCTGTGTTTTGCATATAAATTCTACATAGTAATAATGCTAAGTGCCACTTTTGCATAGGGTGACTTTTCCTGCAGTACAGCGAGATTCCACACCCAACCCACCCATTGGTCTTTCTTGTATATCTGACATGACTCACACACCCCCATGCAATATTCACATCTAGTTATCCACATCAGCAGTGATGACCCTTCCTGTATCTTGTACTAAAAGAGAACACTGGAGGGTTCTGGCAACCACTGAGCACTCCTTCTGTCTGCTCTTCACCTTGGTGCTCACTCTCCCTACTGGCTCTGATTTGAAGTGAACTCCCTTGCTTTCTGTCAGCTGTACTAGAAGCTCCCTATTCAATGTTACACGTGGCTCATACACCACCTATCTATACTTCCTCTCTTTTAGCATTATCTACTTACCTCCCATCCCCCCCCCCCCGTCTGAGTTTCAAATGAATGGCTGTGGCACACACCGGGCTTACAGGTGGTCTAATAGGCTTCTAGTTTTTCTATAACGTGCAATTGTCTCCATAGTGTTAACAAATTTTTATAAAACCATGTAATCTCTCCTTCTGTACTTTCCATTTCTTTTTCCCAGGGTCGTACAGACACTGTCTGTACATTATCATAGCCTTCCCCCAAAACTTCTCCCAAACATTTAAAAAAAATGTTCTCATACTTTCCACACTCCTCTTGTAACAGGGCACAGTTTTGCTAGTCAATCATAGTATGCAAAGTAATAGGTAATGATCATTCTGAACCCTGCTGGTTCATAAAACTTTTTTTTTTTTTTTTTTTTTATCGGATATTGTGGAGTGACATTGGTCAGAGCTCTCCTTGACCTTTACATTTCACATTTGCCATAACTCTTTTTAGTACTTTTGATGTAAAGCACTATTTATACAGAACTGAAACACATGTAAAGTAGGCAAGTCTGCTGTCTTCATCTATAAGCAGTCACTTACTTTTTACACAAAAAAAGATACAAAAATCGGATGGGAAAATTCGTGCGACGAGCTGTCTGCCGATTTTCGGATCGTTAGTACGGTGCTTTCGACAGCCGATTTTTCACTTTTTCGTCAGACAAAAGCTGGATGTGCAGACTATAAAATTTTTGTCGGATGTGAACTCTACGTGTGATTTTCATTTCATTAGTATGCTTTTCGTAAAAAAAATCGCAAGAGGCATGCTCAAACGAAAGAATACATTCAACACATTTCATCACTTCTGACATTGTATTCTGTCGTACAAAAATTTTTGTATTGTTAGTAACCTCTTCACTTTTGACATGAGACTAGCATGCCACAAAAATCAGACATTCTCTCCTCCGATAATCTAAGCGTGTGTACGAGGCTTAAGTTGATGGGGTTCCCTTTTAACTTCCCCTCTCCAGTCATTAGAATGAGGAAAACCTTCATGAGAAAAACATGGAAGCTGCCAATGTCTCCCTTTGAAATTGTTGCCTGTTTGATAGTTTGCTATTTGTGCTTTCTGAGCCACTGATTCAGAACAAGTATAAAGATAAATAATTCAAACTTTGCAAACATTGATTGAAATCCTATTTTGGGCACATGACTCTGTAGTATTGATACCAGCATTTTCAGGGGGACAAATGATGCATCATTTATTTATAATTTTTTTTATTTTATTTTTTTTTATGGTGTTTTTCATTTTATCATGTGGTTGGCAATATAATTTCACACTATATATAAATATATTTTCTGTTTTCAATATGCGTTCAAGAATATAATTTTATTGTTACATAATTTTTGTTTGATAGTTCAGGGTCCCTGGCAGCTCAACTAGTGCTACTCTTAATGGCCTCACCCGTGGAGCCACATATAATATCATTGTGGAGGCCCTGAAAGGTGTTAATAGACACAAGATTCTGGAGGAGCTGGTGACAGTCAGCAATGCTGGTAAGAGAATAGTCTGTTTCGAATTGAGCAAAAAGATGTGTGTGGTTTTTTTTTTTTTTTTGTTTTTTTTTTTTTTTTTTCAAAAAATAGCGTTTGAAAAATCGCAGTGCAAACACTGTGTGACCTATAAAAAAAAAATAAAAAATAAAAAAAAAATTGAAAACCCACCAGTTCTGTAGGGCCTCTGCTTTAACATGTTTGGGGGGTTCATTTTTTAGGAAAAACTGATTGTTACATGTGCACAAATCGTGCCAGAAAAAGCCTGGTTAATATAAACCGCTTGGGAAGGTGGGGGAAGTAACTTTGTGAATTGAATGTTTTGGTTTTTGCATTTCATCCGATTTTACTGTATGTGTGTTGGTAATGTGTATTTGAGTACATCTACTTTCTGAGGTGTTGAATTAGTGGCTTCCTATATGGTATTTAGTATTTTGTTTTAGAAGCTGTTTTTATATTCCAGCTACGTTGTAATTTTACTTTTGACATAGTGGTGCCATTTACAGGATGCCTGTGGCATGCAGCCTCTGGCCAGTGCCTGGATAAGAGCGGCGATCTCCTGCTGTCACTGAGCTGGATTTGAATTGCCTGGGCTGCAGTAACAATGTCCCACTTCCTGTGATCACGAAACACACTGATTCAATGTCCCAGCATTGGAACAATGTGCAGTCTATCACAGGAGGCAGGACATTAATACTGCGGCCCAGGCAATTCAAATCCAGCTCCGTGACACAGCAGGAGATCGCCGCTCTGATTCGGGCACTCGTGCGAGGCAACAATTCGGCTCCCTGACACGGGGAGATCGCCGCTCTGCGGGGAGGAGGAGGGGAGGACAGGACCTTAAGTTGCCAGGATGACGTCCCACAATGGATGGCACCCGGAGGCGTGGCCACCGCTACTGCATGCTCAATTATCTGCACTTTTTTTTTTTTTTTTTCTTTTGGCACCATGCTGAAAACACAATTTTCGCCTGAAGAAAATTTCGGTGCATCCCTACTTTTATACCATTCCAGGGGCAGTTTAGTACAACTGGCCTATATATAGATACATTACAAAACTAATATCTACATGGTGATGTAGAATTTTGTGCTAATAACTGAAATCTCTTTTGATAGTTGTTCCTGATGGAGGTCTACCATCAGTAGAGGACACCTGTTATGACACTTTCTCTGGAGCACATTACACAGTTGGACAGGAGTGGGAGCGCATTTCAGAATCTGGATTTAAACTTTGGTGCAAATGTTTAGGATATGGTAGTGGGCACTTCCGATGTGACTCATCAAGTAAGTACGAACTATCCTTTTTGGTATCTAATGCTAAAATGATTAAGCAATAGAATATTTATGTAGGTATTCAATCACTTCTGTACAATGGACATTTCAATTATTGGGCTCCAAACTTTCTAAACAAAGGGCCAGTTTACCTTGCTTCAGACTTTAGGGGGCCAGACTGTGGCCAGTGTGAGTATAAAATACCCTGGCATAAGGGGGATTAAACCATGTTTAATCCCCTAATACCATCTTTGGTATTAGGGGAAATATTTGCGCCCCATTGGTGTCAGTGGGTGGAATAGTATCTCACTGTTGGTATCAGTGCAGAAATGATTGCCCCATTGATGGTGCCTGATATCGGTGGGAGGAATGGTGCCCCAAGGGACAGATAGGGGTATGCAAAGGGGCAGCTTGGAGACCACTGATCTAAAGTATGTTGCTGTTAAACCTATACAAATGCCTTTAAAATCTATTGCTTTACATACACAACGTTTAAAGCCAATGATGAAAAACTTAAAAATAAACAATGTCAGTCTAGTCAGTACAATTTTGTGGTGTGATCTAATTTATTGATTCTTGCAGAATGGTGCCATGACAATGGAGTTAACCATAGAATTGGTGAGAAGTGGGATCGTCGGGGAGAGAATGGGCAGATGCTAAGCTGCACTTGTCTTGGAAATGGAAAGGGGGAGTTCAAGTGTGAACCACGTAAGTAAAGTGCAGCTTCTAGGTCTGTTGTGCAAATCTACAGTTAGGAAAAGTAGACCCTGCCTTTTTGTTAGATATATTCTATTCAGTGTGTGCGTGTATATATTCTTTTCCAGATGAGGCTACATGCTATGATGAAGGCAAACTCTACAATGTTGGGGAGCAATGGCAGAAAGAGTACCTGGGAGCCATCTGTTCATGCAAATGCTATGGAGGACAGCAGGTGAGCTAGCAAAGCACACACGCAGGCCATGTTTATAAGTTGGAAGGCAAAACGGTCCATACAGAGTAGGCTTGTTAGACCCTTAATGGGAGTTTGTAAATCTAACCGTAAAATAACCTCTTCAACATAATTTCTTCCACTTTTTAAAATCTGCAAAATGCACTCTTACACGGTTTCTGAGGGCATTTTTGAAATTGAAAGAAACATGTTCTACTTGCCTGTTCCCGTGGAATGGTATTGCACAGAACAGTCTCCTACCTTCTCTTGCTGCTCCAGGTGAGATGAGGAAGCCTGATGACACTAGTGGGTGCCCGCCTCGGCTCACCTCCCCAATCAATGTATGAAAATGGGCTGCACACCACGATTGTGATCCAAAATCCTTTATTGGGACATCCCAGAGTGACACCACAAGACCAGAGTGCCTGGTAGACGCATTTTACACGATTTATAAGTGCTTAATCATTACCGGATTAAGCACTTATAATCGCGTGAAACGCGTCTACTGGGCACTCCAGTCTTGTGGTGTCACTCTGGGATGTCCCAATAAAGGATTTTGGCTCACAATTGTGGTGTGCAGCCTATTTCCATACCATGTTTGAAAAGACAAACCATGAGTGCGTCAATGTTTTCAAATAGTGTCTCAAAACTATAATTTTTGTACAAATGGAAGTAGTGGAAAATGATGCATATACTTTTTTTTTTTTTCTACTGATCAGTAGTTCTTCTTGAGGCTGTGCATCTCCATTTTAAAGAAGTGTGGCCAAAGCTTTTTTTGGCCCCATTTCTCCTATGGATCAAAGGAATGCAGTTCTGCACTATTGTGACCACATCCCCAGCTGGCCCAGAATCGATTCCAGCTTTACAGTTGTGATCCACCCAGTATTCCAGGGAGCACTGGAAAGGCAGAGAGCCAGTGACAGTCACTGCTCTCCACTCAGAGCGGAGGGGAGAACTGAGCGTTCACCAGTGTTTGCTCAGTCCTCAGCATAGAGTTGGAAGGAGACAGATGCAGCATTGCATCAATGTTGCATCACCCTAGGAGAGTGTGGTGTTTGGGTTTTTTCTTTGTGGGGGGGGGGGGGTGAACCCCACACTACTTTTTTTAAGCAATTTGAAAAAGGTATTGATAATGCTAGAACTGCTGTGGGTTTACATTGGCTCCCCAGGGGGAGCATAGCTGCATGTACATGAAAGGTGTATTTGGAGACTCTACAATGAAATAGATAACATGGGTCTACCATTCTGCAGTCTTCATACAACATTCTGGTGAATGCTCAATGATGTGAACAAGAATCCAGTTACGAAAATTTTTGCCAGATGTTAAGCCTCTTTGTTTTGACAGGGTTGGCGCTGTGATAACTGCCGAAGGCCGGGATCTGCTGTTACTCCAGATGCCACCGGACACACAGTCTCCCAGTTCACACAGCAATATCACACAAACTATGTAAGTGTTCTAGACTTCTGTCATGTTGCCATTGCTGTACTAGATGCAGGGTGAATGATGTGAGACTAAAACAGGATATTTTTTCTTCGCTTGTCTCTCTAGGATCAGTCTGATAAAGGGCAAAGTTGATATTAGGAAGAGGGTATAGTAATGCAAGGAAGTCCAGTAATTGCAAAAACTCCAGTGTAGTCAGAAATGGGGAGAACCTAAGATGTATTGTCTGTTTGGACCCTCTGTGTTGCTAAGGACAGCAGCCAATAATAGGCATGACAAATTCCTAGAGTGGTAGGAGTCCTCAGGCAAATGGTCAGAGCAAATGACAGACACTGACATAGTCAGTAAATTGATGGCCAGGTCAGGAGCATGCAGCTTCCAGGCAAGTAAATGAAGCAATGGTGTACAAAAGCAGAGGTAACAGGGCAATGAAGATGAGCACCATATGTATGCAGGAGTTATCCAAGGACTGAACAGCAAACATAAGTCTGAAACAGACCTCTGCAAGATATTGACTATTATGCCGCGTACACACGGTCGGACTTTTCGTCTACAAAAGTCAGACAGCCTGTCCGACAGACTTTCGGCAGACTTTCGGCGGACTTGCGGCGGACTTGCGGCATACTTTCTAACGAACGGACTTGCCTACACACGACCACACAAAAATCCGACGGATTCGTACATGATGACGTACACCGGACTAAAATAAGGAAGTTCATAGCCAGTAGCCAATAGGTGCCCTAGCGTGGCTTTTTGTCCGTCGGACTAGCACACAGACGAGCGGATTTCGGGGTCCGTCGTAGTTACGAAGTAAAGATTTGAAGCATGTTTCAAATCTAAAGTACGTCGGATTTGAGGCTAAAAAAGTACGTTGAAAGTCCGGAGAAGCCCACACACGATCGGATTACCAGCCAGCTTTAGTCCGTCAGCGTCCATTGGACTTTTGTAGACGAAAAGTACGACCGTGTGTACGCGGCATTAGACAAACCTGTTCGGTCAAAGGTTGGACTTCTAGAATTCAGTTTAAGGCTAGGTTTACACTCTTGCGAATTGGATGTGGATTATCCCCGCATCTAATGCGCATAGCAGGAGATTGCAACTGCCTCCCAATGGAGCCGGTTCACAGATCTCCACAGCAGCTCCAGTGCCAATTGCACAAGAGTCCTGTGCGTCTCTTGGTCAGTTTCATGTCTGAATTCAGCCCAAAACTTGGGTTGAAATTGGACCTGAAACTGTGAATGGAGACTCACCAGACTCCTGTGAGCTGGAGCGTGCTGCAGTGTGAACCCAGCCTAACTGTTCTTGGTTAGGATAAAGGTGTGCTCTGTAGGGACTTGAGATAATGACCGGCAGATGTCAAAGGCCCAAAGCTTGTTGCATATATTTTAGGTGAAGGTCCTCTTATTAGACCAGATTTGCACACTTTCTGTACAGGAATTAAGAACAAGCTGAACATTCTCAGTGACCCTGAACTTTTGTAATTTTTTTACATGGAAAGATTCCACAGATACTAGTTATTGACTGGTATGTGTATTGCATAGGGATTGTTGATATTTCCCCCATTTATCACAGGTACTTGTATAGCCATACATTTTTAGGCCTTATTCACACCTATGCACTTTCTAGTGCTTTTTCAGTTTTGCAGAAACACACTACAGTCCATTTAACATGGTTTCCTATGGGTCAAGTTCACGTCTGTGTGCATTTTTATTGACAGGGCCTGGGACTTTTTTTTTCTGGTTTTTGGTTCCATAGACTTCAATGGATCAAATGCGTGTATTGAAAAACGCAAAATGCACCTGGAATATGCAAACTGCAAAGGCGTGAACCGGGCCTTATGCAGCGTTTCTATATCTATATATCTCTATCATCTCTCTTCTCTATCTATAATCTATCTTCTCTATTCTCTATCATCTATCTTCTCTATTCTCTATTCATCTATCTTCTTCTCTATTCTCTATTCTCTATCTCTCCAATGCCCTGTCTCAACCACACCCACAACCCCTCCCCCAGCCACGCCTTCCTTTATAGGTGAAAATTACATGGTTGCCAAATAGTGGGCTTGAGGCTCAGAACTAGGTATCGCAGAAGGCACAAGGTTCAGAAAAGTGAAACACACAGAATACAGGACTCAGGAGTATGTATTGTGCAGTTGAGGCGTGCATATCGTACAGGGTGCAGCAAAGTTCCTTTGTCCTCTCCAAGCAAAAATCCCCCCACCCCTCAAAGTAACCATCAATTACTCTCCTCTGCACACCTTTGCTTTCCTCTGCGCCCAACATTAACAGCTCACCTATACACCTCCATCCACAACCCACCTCTTCTGCCCCCCATCCACAGTTCAACTCTGCACTTTTTTCACGGTTCACCTTAGCACCCCCCGTCCACAACTCACCGCTGTACCCCCATCTACAGCTTATCCTCACAGCTTTCACCTCTGCACAATCCGCACACCCTTTCCCTGCTATCACTCCAGCACAAACAGCCCCTTTCCCAGCTCTCCCTTTTGCACAAATGCTGCCCCCCCTCAAAGCTCTCACTTTTTCATATTCCCCCTCCCCCCAAATTTTATAATATAATTTCCAATCTAGTTTTAGAAGTGGATTTCCTCCTGCGTACTCCATTTTCCTCCCACACTACAAAGACACACTGGTATGTTAATTGGCTCATGTGTATGTAGACTTTACACTCCTTGAGGGCAAGGACAATTTATATACAAATTTAGTCCCTCCCCTCAAGGAGTGTAAAGTCCTAAGGTCCCCAACTTGCATTCATACATACACAGGAGCCAATTAACATACCAGCTTGTCTTTGTAGTGTGGGAGGAAAATGAAGTACCCAGAGGAAACCCACATAAATAAATTCAATTCTAAAGTAGATTGAAAAGTTTTGATTGTGGACCTTTAACTATAGGGGCATAACAAAAATGATAAACAAGACCCATATAATTTCAGTCTACCTTTTTTTTTATATAAGCCTATACAAATGTCATTGTTCAAAATAAATAAGCTGTGAAATTTTTTTTATCTTCTGTTTTTCCTTTTGCAGAATGTGAAATGTCCCGTTGAGTGCTACCTTCCTTTGGGCCTTCAAGCAGATTCACATCATACTGAACGGACCAAGAACTAATTAATTTTGTCAAGGGAGCAGAGCATGTGAAGTTACTTTAAATTAAAGTGGGAGGAGGGTGGAGGCCCCCTCTGACTGGCAAATAACTGATAAAGCTTCAAAATTCACCTGAAGTACTTCATGCCATTCAGTATTCAATGATTGTAATTTTAT
The DNA here is from genome assembly GCA_037952835.1 of Lithobates septentrionalis. NCBI lineage: Eukaryota > Metazoa > Chordata > Amphibia > Anura > Ranidae > Lithobates > Lithobates septentrionalis. The sequence continues at coordinate 2,007,123 of JBBDGP010000805.1, read as the reverse complement.
TTTTTATTTTTTTTGCTTCAAGTGATCTGGGAAACAAAAGGGAATATTTTTTTATTTTGTTTTTATCTGGCAAATTGCAGCCTTTTAAGAGTAAAGTTGTTGGACAGTGTTCCTGACTGTGCCTTGGGAACTCTGCAGTTTATCTCCACACTGGTTATTGAACTGTGGAGGGCTTTGGCAGCACTGGGGTAAATATAGAGGCCAAATGCCAAAGGGACCAATTGCGCTATATTATATTACCAATGCAGCACTGAATTTGCTGCTTCTGGCACAAGTGTCTTTACCATATGCACAATTTTAATTTTTTTTTTCTGCACAATCCTTACTAATACCTGACCTTCCTTCAGTGTTATTTATCAATGTCTGCTGCATCTTCAGAAGATTCCTTCTACTTTTAACATGGAAAAGTAAATTCTGAAATCTAGCAAGTGATGGTTGTTGAATCTGATGTAATTATGGTTGGTGATTTTTATTTTTTTTATACTGTATGTGCCAAAGCTTTAACTACTGTGGAAAGATAACTCTTCTTTTAATAAAAAGATCTTAAAAATCTGTGCAAGAACTTTTTTTTTTTTTTTTTTTTTTTTTAAATTGTGTACACTGAATGTGATTCAAAACCTTTTTAGAAAAAAAAACCCTCCTTGGTGCACACAAATCCCAACAAAAATTAAACACATCTTGTCTATTTACCTAATATTTCGCTAAAAAGTTGTGGTCACGTCTATTCAAACCGCTTTTAGATGACACAGGGTCAGTCTGGATATTAGGGGGGCATCGTGAACCACATGATTTTCTTTCTTCTGCTCAAACACACACTACTGTGATTTACCTGGGGGGGGGGGGGGGGTGGTAATTTTGTTCATATTATTATGCCCTGGTACTATGCTGACACAGCAATGACACAAGTGGTAGCCACTAATGTGGATTTTGCATCTGATCTCCTCCAGGTGCTAGCCTGGCTCAATCCCGCAGCACTTGCATGTCCAGAGAAGGCACATACTGGTGCATACTGCACACTAAAGTGTATGTATATGTACTTTTCTTTGGATAGCGTGGAAAGGGATTGAATTTCTATAAAGCTTTTATTGCAGTCTGCTTCCCACTGAGAAGATTCCCACCTTGTCCTTGTGGAAAAACGGAGAATGAGGCCAAATCCAAAATGTTACAGTTGTTGGCAGAACAAGAGGGTTAGGGTAAGTCTCAAGGTGGTACCTTTTCCGGTGAGATAAAATCTCCACAACATGAAAGAAATGGCAAAAAAAACTGGAATAAAAATGACAGTGTCCATACACTTTGAGGATCTTGATGTGTGGCTAACAATGTACATTTCATGTTTTTCATGAGCTCTCATGTCCATTATGGGTTTTTGTCTTGATGGATCAGAAGCAAGTTTTCTCTTATGCTCATTGACTAACACAGCTCTTCTATTCTATTTGACAATAACTTTTATTTATTTATTTATTTTTTTCTTAGCGCCACCTACAGGGATAGGACACTAAGCAGAAACGAACACCACACAACGCCATCACCTATGGGCAGCCCTAGCTGGTATAAAATCCCCTCTGCTAAGCAAGTCAGTTATTTGTGCCTAGTGTAAAGAGTAGGTACTTGGTTCCCAGCTGGGACCTGTAGTTCCATAGTCTTTTTTTTTTTTTTTTTTTTTTTTTTTTTTTTCCCCCTAGAGGATTTCCTGTGGAGATCTTAAATCAACAACCAGACTGGGTATCAGGCTTGATATTCTAGATCCAGTGGTCACCCAAGTCTGGCCAACTAGCGCATGCAGGACTTTAGCTATGCGCTGGGTCTGCTGTGAGGGCCCCATCCCGCCCAGGGCGGCCAGTGAGTTAAATGTCTTGCGGGGACATACATGACCCAGCACCTTCAGTCTGTGTCATTGTTACCCTGGCTGACAGCCCCCCACTAGTGGAGAGGAGGTTCTTTCTCAGAAGCCTTACCCACACACTATGCTGGATCATTAAGTAGATGCCTCCCCACTTTCGTCTGTGGACTGGGTGGTGTGGGGCACAGGTACTCCCTGGGTTGGTCGGTCCTGTGGGGCACAGGTGCTCCCCTTCCTCCCCCCCCCCCCCCCCCAGCCTCAAGTATTCCTGCCTTTTCTTTTGTGATAGAGGTTCCCTCCCACCACCTGCCTCCTCCAGTCTTTCTCCAGCTGCGGAACAGCTTGGGCTTCCTGGGCAGGGGCATGCTCTGTAGGCAACCAGTAGTACTTCCACTGGTGAGCTAGGGCATCGGCACCTTTCATCCAAGATGTATCTCCTGGCTGCTGGGCTTCACCTTTCCCACCCACACATCCCTTTTCTGAGGCACAGCACACCGGAGATTGGAGTGTGGGTGGGCAGAAACTGAGGGGTAGGGGTGGGAAGAGGAGGAGCAGCAGGCTGAGCCCTCTTTTTCTGTCCTCTGAGGGGGGGGGGGGGGGGGGGGACTGTGCTGGTTCTGGGTAGTGTAAGCCGAGTGTCAGTGACCAATTCAGACAACTGCAGCCAGCCCTCCAGATGGTTGCCAACCTTGGTGATTAGGATGTGCCAAGACACACCAAGCCCGTTCCACACCTATGCACCTGGCAGTTGTTGTACCTGGTTACCTAGGGAGCCACCACAGTCTGGTCTGAATGTGTCCTGGGTTGTAAGAGGTTTTAAACACAGATGCCGGATTTAAACCCTGGACTGTCTGGGTAAATCCTGGATTGGTGGCAACCCTAGGCCCCTGTGGGGGTCTGGTCCAGTATCTACCCCTTAATGGGAGGCTGTATTGAAGCTGCCATGTGGTTAGGGCAGGTGGTAGTCATGTTCCCAGAGCCACAGCAGCCATTTTGGGGTGGACCTTTACCAAAGACTTGCAGGGGATGCATAGCGGCCATCTTCTTGTAGCCAGGTGGTGGTGGCCATTTTGCCAAGTGTCGTGCTGGGGGGCAGTCCTGGGACATGGAGTGTGCGCTTTTCCATGAGGCTTATCTCACAGGTGGCATCTGTAGCGCTCCTATTGGTGGTCTGGTAGAAGTGTTGAGTCCTATGGAGTCCCAAGCGCATGCTTCTCTTCCTGATCCCCATATGGAGGCAGCAGGTTTCTTGGGGCCTTCCATGCCCCTGGACGCATTGTCAGCGGTCCTGGAGTAATTTGTGTTTGGGCACTAGCCATTCAAGACGCACCCCTCGTCAGACATTTCTGAGCCAGAATCCTGGTTCTGCTGCAGTTGCCACATAAGAGAAAGCACTAGTGGCCGCACTTATTACTTCCGTGCAAGCGATGCTTAAACTTAAGGACCCTGGGGCGTGGTCAAGATGACGATCGGATAGGACGTGGGGAAAGAGAGCTCCGCCCTTCGTAGGCATTGAATCCGGAGGAGCGGGTCTTACGACTATCCTGTTATACCCACAAAGCTGCAGAACTAGCTGGGCATGCGAAGGGGGGGCCACGGTTCCCACAAGAAGCGGAATCCGGCTCCTGGAACCCCACCGTGGGTCAGACACACGCGGATCGGCACTTTCCAAGATGGCGGCCCCGACAGAGCAGGCCGAGGCACCTCCGCTCGGAACAGACCAATTCCAGGCGCTCATGCAGGCCATCACGGGGTGCCAAACCACCCTAACTACTAAAATTGAGCAAATGCAGCTCGATATGGGACTCATACGGCGCGATATGGACAGACACAGGGATACACTTACAGGGGCGGAGGGTAGGTGAGACTGAAGATATAGTCCATTAACACACTGTCTCCCTCCGCACGCTGCAGGTGAAAATGAAAGCACTGGAATCCCGCGCCGAAGACCAGGAAAATAGAAATTGCAGGAACAATCTGCGACTGGGCCTCCCTGAGGGAGTTGAGGGGAGAGATCCAGAGGCTTATACAGAACACCTTACGTTCACTCCTCCCTCAGGCACCATTCTCCCAACACTTTTCAGTCGAACGGGCTCACAGAATGCCATCTGTCCAAGGCCAGCCAGGTGCTCCGCCACGCACGTTTATTTTCCGGCTCTTGAACTTTAAGGATCTCGTCTTGCGGGAGGCAAGAAATCTGGGAGAACTGTGCTTTGAAAACGCAAAGATTGTTATTCCCGGACTATTCAGTGGAGACACAGCGGCAACGCAGAACATTCGAGCCGGTCAAGGCCTAGCTGCGAGCCAAGGGGCTCAAATACAGCATAATGTTCCCAGCACGTCTCAGAGTAATTGATGGCGAAACTATCAAGTTCTTCACTTCCCCGGAGGAGGCGTCCAGATGGGTGGAATCCCTGCACAGACCCCGCTGAATCCTTTTGGTGTTGTCTCCTATTACTATCCTCATAGGTCAATGGCTATGTCCAGTGGTGAGCATGAGGGCCCTAGTCTGTCGTTGTCTACCCCCCCCCCCCGCATGTGGTGGTTCCGGAGACCGGGTGACTGCTGTTCCCTTGAATTATTCCCAGGTTATACTGTCAGCTTGGTCTGGGGACCGGGGCTTCTGGACTTGGAGGGTCACTTAACACTGTCCAGCTGCATAGGAGGTCCAACGAGCACTGAGCTACATGCAAACAGGGAAGACCCCAAGTATAGATGGACTTCCCCCTGAATTTTATTTAAAAAATACATGGATTAGGTGGCCACTACAATGCATGATATGTTCTCAATTCGGATGCAAAAGTACTGACTAAAATCTTAGCCAGACGGTTGAATGAAGTAATACTCACCCTAATCCATGACGACCAATCTGGCTTTATGCCAGGCAAGGGGACTGATATTAATATTCGCAGGTTGTACACGGTCCTAGCCTCTGGAGACGAAGCAGGAGAGGAAGAAGTGGTGGCCTCCCTGGATGCGGAGAAGGCCTTTGAATCCGTAGAGTGGTCCTATCTCTGGGGGGTCCTCCGTAAATTCGGGTTTGGCCCAATCTTTGTCTCCTGGGTCCGGGCAGTCTACAAATCCCTGACTAGAGTACGTACCGGTACAGTCCTCTCCCAGTCCTTCTTTTTAAACGGGAACCAGGCAGGGGTGCCCCCTCTCACGGGGACTCTTTGCACTGGCTAGTGAACCCATGGCAGCTCTCCTTCATTCCACGCCTAAGATTAGAGTGATTTTTAGGGGATCACTTCAGGAAAAGGTGAGGTTATATGCAGATGACACCTTATTGTACCTTAGAGATGACGGGGTCTCACTACAGGAAGCTCTCACTGTTATTACCAAATTTGGACACTTTTCCGTAATTTGTGTAAACTGGGGGAAATTGGTTTTGTTCCCTCTACACTCTCGTGCTGGTCCCACGCATGCGGATGGGCAGTTGCGCAGAGTCTCCCGGTTTAGATATCTGGGAGTGGAGATACACCGAGATCTGAAGCAATATATTCCCCATAACCCAAGCCCTGTAGTCAACCAGCTAGCCCAAAAATGCACCACTTGGAAATCTTTGCCCCTAACTCCAGTGGGTAAGGTTAACTTAGTAAAATGTCGGTTTTGCCCAAGTTCACCTATCTTTTTAGTCAGACCCCTGTGCCCATACCAAAAAGCTTCTTTACTAAACTAGACGGAATTATTACCTCCTTTGTTTGGAATGGGAAGATCCCTAGAATAGCTAGAACGACACTTCAACTACCTCTTACACTAGGGGGACTAGCATTACCCTGCTTCATAAAATATTATTGGGCTGCGGTCCTTGTGACCGTTAAGTGGTGGCTTTCGGAAGACCCAGCTAACCCTGCTTCTTCGTTGGAGGCGGCAATCCTGGGTTCTTATACGGAACTGAGGAACTTGATTCATAGGGGTCCCAGGTCTAATCCAAAGATAACCCTTCCTATGAGGACAACACTTAATGTATGGGATGCAGTTAACAAGCAGCTGGTTAGACCAGATGTGTGGTCTCCAATAACCCTTCTATGGGGAAATCCTCGTTTGCCCCACTTCCGTAACATCCCTGATCCAGTTGTTTGGGCCAAATATGGGATCACAACACTAGGGGATATAGTCTCTCCAGGACAACTGCTCTCCTTTGATGTCCTCAAGAGAGAACGTGGCCTACCGAACCATATGTTCTTTAGGTTTCTCCAACTAAGACATGCCTTCTGTTCTCAATTCCCCTCTCTGGTGGTCCTAGATATGTCAGTCGTGGAGGTTGAGCTTAAATCCCCTGATGGTATGAAAACATTATCCACTTTATATAATATTTTAGCTACTCTTGACACATCTAGAATTTCTCGGTTATTCAACCTCTGGCAAAGTGATATTTCAGAGTTAACAGACGATTGGGAAGAGGGCATTCAGCAGTATTTGCCCCTGGTAATCTCAGCAAAAGATAGGTTTATACAATTGAAGTTTATACATCGGGCATACTACTCCCCAGCACGCTTGATGAAAATGTACCCTGGTCGCAAGACAGATTGTCCCAGATGTGGCGCAGATGGGGCAGACTTCTTCCACATGGTTTGGTCCTGCCCAGGGGTAGTCGCTTTCTGGAAAGATGTCCTAACTGACATCAATGCGGTGGGTAAACTGACAATCCCCTATAGCCCGATCCCTCTTCTGTTGGGTATCTGACTTTCTGGAAATCCCCTGGGGTAAAAAGCTGTTTATTTTTTACACCACATTTTATGCCAGGAAAGCGATATTATTGCAATGGAACCAGCCCGCTCCACCTACCAAGCAATTATGGCAATCTCTAGTCAATATGGCATTGCCATTATATAAATAAACATATTTAGGCAGAAACTGCCCCCAAAAATTTGAGAAAATCTGGGCAGTCTGGGTAAAGGCAAAACATTTGACCATAGAGTGACCACCACCCTCATGTCTCTCTCCTATTTCTGAAGTAAGAACTGTGCCATATAACTGATACACTTGCTGTTAAAGGATAAAAGCTAAAAATATTAACTGTGTGAACTAATTTTTTGTTTGTGAAAATTTGTAACCTGGTTATGTACATTTGTCTGTGTACTTTAAATAAACTTTATGTTAAAAAAAAAACTTAAGGCCCCCATTGGCGTGGATGATAAGGTAGCTGGTACGCTAGTAAATTTTAAGGTCTTTCCTTACCCTACATTATTTCTCTACAAGGATTGGGAACCGTTTAAAGCAGCCCTGTATGGTTCCAAGCACTTTGCAATATGTTCCCCCTTTTGAGGAGGCCTTTCTGAGAAAAGGTCACCTCTCCCCCTGTTGTGGTGCCTCCCATCTTCAGGTTGCGCAAAGCAACCATGATACCAGTGGAGGAGTTTCCTTCCTTTTAAAGGATCCTGCAGACCACAAGGCAGAATAAGTTGCCTGCACTTTATTTAATATTGCCAGGTCGGCGTTGCCTGTGTTGGCCGCAACCCTGGTGTTTAACTTGCCAAATGGGCCAAGTTTCTGCGACAAGGGCTGAATTTAGGTTTTCGTTTTATGCGTAACTGGCAGACTGAAATACATATGTGATGCTTCCTTATGTGGCCCTGCTACTTTCCAAGCTTTCCATCTGATGCACTTGTGGCACTGTGGGATCAGTATCAACTCATTTACGCTTCTTCTCTTTATGAAGCTGTTCCCTCACCTGCTGTGCAGGTTAGAGGCTGGAGGGATTCCAGGTACACTGACATGGTGAGTCTGGTTGCTATCTCTCCCCTCTCCCCTGGTGGGTTGCCTCTTCAAGTGGACCTCCTGTCCTAGGGTCCAGTCTACCACCCTGCTTTTAACACCTAAATCAGTTTCCCAGTGTACAGTGGGGAAAAAAATAATTTGATCGCCCGCAGATTTTGTAAGTTTGCCCACCTCAAAAAAAATTATATATTGTGACATTGGGGATTGTTCAGCTCAAGTGGATAGATGAGTTTTGGTGCAGTGAGTCTACATCAGAGAGGCATTTATAGTTAAGGGCCTGGTAGCCCACGTTTATTAAAAGGGAAAAACAAAACAAAAGTCCATCCAGGAATCCCACGCAGGGGTCCAAGCTTCAATTAAATACACAAAATCCAAATAAATGCTAGCCCACCTGGCTACTCTTCAGCAGTACTGCTGCTATAGGTACAGGCCCCTAAAACGAGCTGCTTGGATGCACACAGTCTTAGGCTCCTTGGCTACACACAGCTTTGAAGCCCTTCACCCTTCAACGCACACAGCTTTGAAGCCCTTCAACGCACACCGCTTTGGGCTCCTTGGACACACACAGCTTGAAGCCCTTCAATGCACACAGCATGTATTCTCACACAGAGACACTTATGCCGCGTACACACGAGCGGACTTTCCAGGAAACTTTTCCCGCGTACCGGAGTCCGTCGGACAATTCGATCGTGTGTGGGCTCCAGCAGACTTTTTTTCAAGACGCACACCTCGTCAGACATTTCTGAGCCAGAATCCTGGTTCTGCTGCAGTTGCCACATAAGAGAAAGCACTAGTGGCCGCACTTATTACTTCCGTGCAAGCGATGCTTAAACTTAAGGACCCTGGGGCGTGGTCAATTTGATCGCCCGCAGATTTTGGCTAGGGCAGCTATTGGCTATGAACTTCCTTGTTTTAGTCCGGTCGAATGTCATCACGTAAGAATTCGTCGGACTTTGGTTGATTGTGTGTAGGCAAGTCCGTTCATTCAGAAAGTCCATCGTAAAGTCCGTCAAAGTCCGCCAGGCAAAGTTTGCCGGAAAGTCCGCTCATGTGTACGCGGCATAACTAGCAGCCACTCCTCCAACTTCACCTTCTTCCACTCTCATTCTGCTCTCTCCAGCCCTTGCTTATATGGGCTGTGTGCACCTGGGCACACACCCTGCTGGCTGTCCACAAGACACGGACACAGGGTTGGAGATCCCGTCCCACCCAAGACTCTGAAGGATCTCCAAACTACAGAGCCCCATAAGGAACTAGCAAAACCTGGAGAAAACTGCCAGAGTTTCTCTGTAGCTCTGCACTCAGCCGATATGCAGACTCTGTGTCCACTTTAACCCCATTTTCATAGGGACAGAGCCTTGCTCTGTCACATACCCCCCCCCCCCCCTCTTGTTTCGATCCGGTGGGAGAAACACCTGCACCCACCATAGCAGTTGGGACACCTCTGTGCTGGCCATCAGCCACGTAGGCCCAACCCTTTTTTTTGGGTGTGCTTCCAGGTATGTCCCACCTTGGATCTTAACAGGGTCCTATAATTCCGTATACTCTGCCTTCCCTCTCTTCTCTTGGGGTTCCTGAGCATACTCTCCTCTCTTGGGGGAACTCTGACTTCCGTAAGCTGAAAGGTAGGATCAGGGAAGGCAGTTTTATCTTTCACCAGAGGTCTTTCAGGTTCAAAAGCCTCTCTCTGGTTACCCACGGCAACCACATCACTTTTAACAGCACCAAAGATTATCAGATCATACATTTCAATGACACCCTGTCGAACACAATCAGTGCCATCTATCTCAGACTCAGTACTTGTTAGAACCAGACCTGAGGAGAGACAAAACACAGGCAAGTGATTACACCCCACGGGTAACTGATCTAACAAACGACACTGATCCAAGCAAAAACTACTTCTTTCTGATGTACACATTACATGGTTGCAGCAAAGAACATTAGCACTTTCCTTTACAGTGTCTCCGGGTACTTTAAGTTGTACCTCTTTCTGAGTGATAGAAAGCATCTCTGCTAGTGCTGCGTCTATTTTGGGCCCTTCCTTCTCATGAGGTTTAGCGGGTGAGACAGTATCCACGCCCTCTACTGACCACTGCTCAGCCGAACCTTGGACCACACCAGCAGAGATGTTTCTAGTCAATGCACCAGCCAGAGAGACCTTTGATGTCTCCAACAGTTCTCCTGGGCGCCTTCCATACCACTCAGCAACTGGGAGCACCCTCTCAGAGAACCTCAAGACTATTTGCCACACTGTTAATAAGCATTGGTCACACCAATACCATTCTAGATCCAGACTTCCCAGCACAGTCTGTACCACCTGGCTCCACCCATTGGTACTACGCAGCACCACCTGGTCCGACTGCGGTGGAGACACCCAAGTGTACAGTGAGTGCGTTTTTACCAACTCCAGCATTTCAAGTAAGGTTTCTGTCATCTCTAAACATCCAGTGTCTAAATACCAGAGCTTTCTAGGGTCTTTTTCCCTGTCCAAGACATGGAGGGGCCCATCCACTGCAGCTTGTGAGGTTGAGACATTTGAAGAGACCTCCAATTCCTTGGAGGTACCCCTCATCACAGCCTGTTGCTCCCCTGGAGCGCTGTCAGACACATGTCTCGCACTTATCCCTTCTGCACCAGTGTCAATGAGCCGCTGCAGGTCATTACAGGTCACATTGTCACCTTGACACTTGAGCTGTTGGGCTGTAGACAACACATCTGCTATGCCAGCACCCTGAACAGTTCCTTCAGACTGGAGGGCATTAACCTTTGCAGGGACAAACGTGTCCTTGAGCACCAGCCGATCTGCAATCCCTCCATTGGGCATAGCAGGTGTTATGTCCACCACATTATTTAATATTGCGATTGCATTCTCATACCAATTATCCCAGTCTATTGTGGTTCCATCACCTACTCTAGAAGGCCCCATAGGAACCTGGGATTCACTAGCCAAAACATCACCATCACCTGTGTCATTTCTATACATATCCCCTTGGGTTGACACATCATCTGACAAGGCAGGCTGTAATACATGCTTTTGCCCTACCTGCTCTGGGGGCGCTACTGACACACACAGCTCTGCACTTTCAGCTTTTGCGGGCTGAATTAACCCCTTGACAACTGGGTTACACTTAGGGTTGTGGGGCTGCGCCCACACACTCTCACTGTGTGACCCAGTCTTCCTTTGTTTCACCAAAGTAGCACCCCAGCCATCCTGGAAAACCTCTGGCTCCAACACATGGTGACCCCCATGAGACTTCCATGGACAAGCCTGTGCTTCTGGTTGTCATGGGAGATATCTTACTCCCATCATTGGAAGTAAACACATTTTCAGACATGACATTAAAGGGAACACATTTTTCAATGTCACCATCACCAATACCATCACATTTGTCAGCATAACCATCAGAATTTTCATTACGTGTAGACATAACTGCTACTTTTAAGGATTGTCTATTGCCAACCACAGCCTTTGAGCCTCTCCTCACATCACCCTCTATCTTTAAAGGGGAACTCTTTCCTCCTTCGGCAGCTCCATAGCTGACCTGCGAAACTCTCTGCTCAGTCACTGTGAGCTCCTCTGAAGTTTCCCTGGGCAACTCTGCAGCACCTGTCACTAGGGAACATGGCACAAGAACAGTTTTGGTCACCCCTAGTTTAACCTCTCCAGCACTCTGCTGGATTATAGCAGGCACATGCATAGTCCCCATGTCCATTTGAGTCTTTAACCTTGCTGTGAGCTGGGCTTCACCATGTGCCTCCCCACTGCTCCGGGTAGCACACTGCAACAAGTCTATGTCCATTTGCACTGCGGATCTCCCCGCTGGACACACTCCCATTTCACTATCCCACGAACTGCAACAGTCTTACCATTTTCAGTGGCTGGCATCATACCCTTCACTTGAGTGCGCTGTCTCTCAGCTGCATCCATACCAGCTACTTCTTCTGTGTGGCCACAGGATGACACTGCAGCCTTTCCAGACTCTTCAGCGTTGTTCCAGAACCTTGGGTAAGTAAACATTCCATGCCCCCACTTGACCACATTCCAAGCACGGTACTGGAAGCTGAACTTTACTTTCTTGGAATCTCCTTGATGACGGGCTCTCTGTTGCCACGGGATACCACTGGTCATGACCATCAGCAGACAGACTCCTTGGATCCCAGGCATCCCTGTTGGCCTGGACGTTGCTTCCACAGACGACCATATTCCTCCTTTCCACACGCTGTTGTCCACCTGGCTTCCTGTTGCCAGGGGCAACCTCTTTCACTTCCCTTTTAACTGGGGATGACATGATTAAATTTACCCCAGGTCATAGAAATTTCACACTTTGACAAATTCTCTGGCGTGGCTGGGGCATGTGGTGAAATACCCTCTAGTCATAGAACCCTTTCCCTTGCTTCAGCAAGGATTGCTGCCTTTTTCTGTTTTGACCGCCCCATCCTTGCTGTCTTACACACAGCAACTTGCAACACACTTCACAGCAGAGAGAAGAAAAAATGTGATTCTCCTTTCACAGGTACACAACCTGCATGCAACGCAGTCCATCAAACTTCTGTGTAATGCTGTTCGCCTGGCTGCCACACACAGCTAGCAGTAGTTCCTGATGCTGACCCAGATTCCACCGTCTACATGCCCGCATTCGAGCACCACTTGTGACATTGGGGATTGTTCAGCTCAAGTGGATAGATGCCTTTTGGTGCAGTGAGTCCACATCAGAGAGTCATTTATAGTTAAGGGCCTGGTAGCCCACGTTTATTAAAGGGAAAAACAAAACAAAAGTCCATCCAGGAATCCCACGCAGGGGTCCAAGCTTCAATTAAATACACAAAATCCAAATGAAAATGCTAGCCCACCTGGCTACTCTTCAGCAGTACTGCTGCTATAGGTTCAGGCCCCTAAAACGAGCTTCTTGGATGCACACAGTCTTGGGCTCCTTGGACACACACAGCTTTGGGCTCCTTGGACACACACAGCTTTGAAGCCCTTCAACGCACACAGCTTCTGGCTCCTTGGACGCACACAGCTTTGAAGCCCTTCAACGCACACAGCTTCTGGCTCCCTGGACGCACACAGCTTCAAGCCCTTCAACTCACACAGCTTTGGGCTCCTTGGACACACACAGCCTGAAGCCCTTCAATGCACACAGCATGTATTCTCACACAGAGACACTTACTAGCAGCCACTGCTCCAACTTCACCTTCTTCACTCTCATTCTGCTCTCACCAGCCCTTTCTTATATGGGCTGTGTGCACCTGGGCACACACACTCTGCTGGCTGTCCACAAGACCCGGACACAGGGTTGGAGATCCCGTCCCACCCAAGACTCTGAAGGATCTACAAACTACAGAGCCCCATAAGGAACTAACAAAACCTGGAGAAAACTGCCAGAGCAGTTTTCTCCGTTTCAAATTTACGCTCTGCACTCAGCCGATATGCAGACTCTGTGTCCACTTTAACCCCATTTTCATAGGGACAGAGCCTTGCTCTGCCACAATATATATATAAAAAAAATGAAGGATATATATATATATATATATATATATATATATATATCCTTAATATTTTTTTTTTCATAGGTGTATTTTAAATGGAGACAGAATATCAACCAAATCCAGAAAAAAAAAACACACAGATAAAAATGCTAGAAGTTAAGTTGCAGTCCAGTGAGTAAAATAGGTATTTGATACCCAAGCAAAACATGACTTGGTGGATAAACCCTATTGGCAAGAACAGAGGTAAGTCATTTCTTGTAGTTGGTTACCAGGTTTGCATACATCGCAGAAGATCTGTAAAAAAAAAAAAAAAAAAGTGGACAAAATCTTTAAGGTTTCTTGGCAACTCAAAGTTTCAGCTACCTCTATACATTTTCCATAGGGTTAAGGTCTGGAGACTGACTAGGCTACTCCATGACCTTAATGTGCTGCTTCTTGAGCCACTCCTTTGTTGCCTTGGCGGTATGTTTTGGATAATTCAGTGTTCTGGCTGGGCTGAGGAAAGAAGGTTCTCATCCAAGATTTTACAGTACATGGGCCCCATCCTTTGGCCCCTCAATGCGGCAAAGTCTGCCAGTACCTTTAGTGGAGAGAGCCCCAAAGAATCATGTTTCCACCTCTGTGCTTGACTGTAGGGATGGTGTTCTTGGGGTTATAGTGAAAATTTTTCTTCCTCCAAACATGGCGAGTCAAGTTAATACCAAAGAGCTCAATTTTGGTCTCGCCTTCTCTGAAGCATTTAGATCAGGGATATGCAATTAGCGGAGCTCCAGCTGTTGCAGAACTACAAGTCCCATGAGGCATAGCAAAACTCTGACAGTCACAAGCATGACACCCAGAGGCAGAGGCATGATGGGACTTGTAGTTTTGCAACAGCTGTAGGTCTGCTAATTGCTTATCCCTGGTTTAGATGTTCATTGACATGACTGTACATGTGCTTTCTTGAGGGGGACTCAGAATTTTCCTTTCTGTAAACATGGTGACTATGACCCTAAGAACACTATCCCTACAGTCAAGCACGGAGGTGGAAACATTATGCTTTGGAGCTGTTTCTCTGCTAAAGGTACAGACCAGACCGACTGCCGTATTGCAGGACCAATAAATGGGGCCATGTACTGTAAAATCGTGGATGAGAACTTTCTTCCCTCAGCCAGAACACTAAAGATGGCTCTTTCAGCATGACAACGACCCAAAACATTCTGCCAAGGCAACAAAGGAGTGGCTCAAGAATAAGCAAATTAAGGTCATGTAGTGGCTTAGCCAGACTCCAGACCCTAATCCTATAGAAAATGTATAGCGGGAGCTGAAACTTCGAGTTGCCAAGAAACCTTAAGGATTTAGAGAAGCTCTGTAAAGAGTGGACCAAAATCCCTCCTGAGATGTGTGCAAACCTGGTCACCAACTACAAGAAACGTCTTGCCTCTATGCTTGCCAACAAGGGTTTCTCCACCAAGTACTAAGTCATGATTTGCTTCTGGATCAGATACTTATTTTTCTCATTGAACAGCAACTCCATTTATAACATTTGCATCATGTGTTTTTTTATTTTTTCTGGATTTTTGGTTGATAATTCTGTCTCTATCATTTAACCACTTGCCGACTGCCCACCGTCTGACGGCGGCAGAATGCCACTCCTGCACAAATCGCCGTAGCTGTATGGCGGGTGTTTTAATGAGTATAGAGGGGGCGCAAAGTGTCCCTGAGGAGATGATGGTCGTGCCTGGCGGCCGCAATCTCTGCCAGGCACCCGCGATTGCTCCTAATAGAGCGAGGACGGAGATTTGTGTGTGTGTATAAACACAAATCCCCGTCCCGTCAGGGGAGAGGAGACAGATCGTGTGTTCCTAGTAGGGATGGGCGAACAGTTCAGCCCCTGAGCATAAGTTCGGGCTGAACTTTTGTTGTTCGGTGAACAGCCGAACAAACGGGTTGTTCGCCCCCTCCCCCCCCCGAACCGACCACAATGCATTGTGGCGCTGAACAGTGCACTGCAAGCCCTGATTGGCTGAAGCAGTAAAAGCTTCAGCCAATTAGGGCACAGAGCACTGTCAGTTGTGATTGACTCATTCCCGCCCCACAGTATAAAAGTATTCTTTCAATGGCAGCCATTTTCAGTATGGAGAGAGTTGGAACAGGGCTCTGTTCAGTGCTATTAGTGTGCTATTTTGCTTCAATTGTCAGTGTAGAATATTAGTTTAGTGTCAGTCTAGGGATAGTGTGAGTGTAGGGAGGAGGACCATCCTTTAGCATTGCATAGTGTGCAGCTAGAGTAGGGACAGCTCAGATAGTTTCACTGTAGTGTAGTGAGACTGTGTCATTCATACACCCATACATTAGTGTAGAGTAGGGACAGCTCAGATAGTTGTAATGTAGTGAGACCGTATCCGTAATCTTGACTTTACTGTATAGCTAGAGTAGGGACAGTTCAGATAGCATCAGTGTAGTGATGGTTGAACACTATTTGATTGCGTTACTGCCAGTTTAACGCCATATAGTTCTCTGTGCATTACTGCCAGTTTAACGCCATATAGTTCTGTGCGTCACTGTACGTTTAGCGCATTATATTGCAGTATATTATAGTGTATCCGTGGAGTGTGTCTGTGTAGTGTGAGTAATCAAATTAAAGTGCACCAAGCACCACTTTACATTGATTAAAGTGCATCAATGTACAGATTCCAGTTCTTCTATACATTTGCTTGTAAGCACCGCCCCCTCACTATAATGTTTGGGAGGACAAGAAGAGCAGACGTTCCCTTGGCACTGTAAGGGGGCCAGCAACAAATGTGTCCACAGGCAAAGGTGGACGTGGTGGTCAGTCCTCAGGCAGGGCATCATTTCCTCTGTTTAGTGAGTTTGCCCCTGTGCTATCCAGGCACAGCATGCAAAGGAGGTGGTGGACTGGCTTACTAAACCTTCCTTATCCTGTCACGCAAGCAGAGACAAGTGTGCAGTTGCCAGAGTGGATAAACCTGCCTCCTTGTCCACATCTATTCCTGCCACTGCCCCAACATCAGCCATGAAGTGAAGGAGTCAGCTGAGTTATTTGACCACAGCATCAGCCACTTGCTCCTTGATGCTGCCCAGCCATTACTGGATTCAGATGTTGGTTCTGAGGTTGAAGATGACAGGAACATGAGCCTAGAGACAGGGAAGAACACTGGTAGACAAATTTGCATGCCTGTTCCCCCAGCCACAGTGTATTGTCAAGTTGTCTCCAGTGGTAATGATGATGATGAGGTCACTGATGTGACTTGGGTGCCAGATAATGCAGAGGAGGAAACTGAAGGTGAGGGGTCACAACCCCAAGGAGGCCAACATCAAGACAGTAGAGAGCAGCCACCCTATTTTATCATTCTGCAGCTGTTATCTCCTGGCCCACTCCCCAAAGCTCAGCTGTCTGGGCTTTTTTTCAAGTCATCTTCCAGGACGGGTTACAGAGAGATAGGCTCCTCCCACCTAGCACAGGAAACCCATGATCCACATCATAAAAGCAGCACACCTGTATTAGCCCCTCAGTATTTGTTTCCTCCAGCCAGTCAGGAACTCCAAACAGATGTTTGTCATTTTTCTGGCCTTCATGCTAGGTGGCAGGGGCCTCCCGACGTCCATACCCAGGGCAAACAGAGGTAGTACTCCTGGGGTATGAGTCAGTTTGGGCAACCCAGAGACCTGATAGAGCGGTCTGGGCTGAAAGTAAGGGACCCCCTCTTCCGATTGAGTTGTAGCCTCAGTGAGGAGTGGACATAAAAAACCAAAGAAGAAAGCGCCTCTTAAGTATAGCGGATTTATTTATGTGTTAAAAGCATAGTAAACACTCACATTGAAGTAGATGATGTGCTGCTTCCATAAAGAACTGGTCCCGGTGTCTCTCGATGGTGACTGGTGATCAGAGGGAGCCTGGATGGACACCGTGCGGAGGCCGCGGACCTCCGCTCGGAGGCACCGGCTGTACAAGCGGTGTAGTGGAGAAGTCACTTCCGCGTTCCAGCGGATCACATGGGAGATGACGTCACTGGGACAGTTCAGATCAGCTGGGGACCACTACGCGTTTCAGAGCATGCGCGAAGCTCATAACGGGCATGCGCACTCCTTTTTCAAGTGTCTAATGGAAAAAGCTAACCAGGAAGCTTAAATAACTACGAAGTAGTGATAAGGACCAATCATAATCAAGAAGGGGGGAGGGAGCAATAACGGGAATAGCTATAACAACATTAGAACGAGTTCTTTATGGATTTACATAGTATATTGATAGAGTATATTGGCACCACGAAATTGTACAATGTTAAATCGCAAAAAAAGTTTACATATATATATATATATATATATATATATATAGTATTAGATAATACAAGTTCATAAAATAGTGTAATAATGATTAAAAAGTAATAATAATAATAATAATTTAAAAAGAGATAAATGTGCGGGTAAAGTTGATGATCAATATATACATGTAGTATTAAAAATAAGTATAAAAAGAGGTTCATATCTGGGCTAGACTAGGACACTGAATACAGGAATTATATATATCTCTTGTTAATACCCGCATGTGCACACAACACGTGAAGTGACTATAGTGCATACGTGCACTTAGTCATTGCCCACACGTATGTGCATGTGTACACATACATGCATAAGCACGCACGCACACACGCATACATGCATCTATAGGGGAAAGGACCCAAATGTGTTAATGGACTAAGAGCTCCAGTTTATAAATTTATAATAATAATAAGAATCGTCAGAATGGAAATTCAAGAATCCATATAATGGGTGATGAAACACTATTAGATCTATTATGTCAATACTAGAAAACAGGACCTCAGTAAGTAGGTGAATAAATTATGTAGATGAGGGTTAATTCTAATATTGATATTAATCCATATAGTGTACCATGAAACATCTCAAAAGGTATAATGTAAAAATAGATATAAAAGGCTGGGTGAATAAGGGAAGACAAGAGTTAAAATATTTCAGTATAAGAGTACATTCTATAAAATAGTATTGACCTCCAGTTCCTCATTTAACCCGTTAGGCGCTAAAGTATCTAAAGTAAAAATCCAAAACGTTTCACGCTCACAAAGTTTAGAAAAGCGTTCGGCCTCGGATAATTGGTGTGGGATAGACTCAATTACCCATACCTGTAGGCCGACAGTAGATTTCTGGTGGTATTCAAGGAAGTGTCTGGGAACGCTGTGCTCATCACAGCCTTGTTCTATAAAACGGCGATGTTTGCCGAACCGTTGTCGCAAAGGACAAATAGTGCGCCCAACGTACAGTAATTTACAAGGACATGTGAGGCAATACACAACGTAATTTGTAGAACAGTTGTAAAAGCCTTCTAGTTGGTATGTTTTGTCCTTATGTTGAAAACTTTTTTGGCCATGTCTGACAAAAGTACAAGTTTTGCATAAGACCTTATTGCATCTATACATGCCCGTAAGTGGTATCAGGCAAAGTGGGCTCTCTGATTTGTGTGTTTTAAATTTACTAGGTGCTAATTTATTTTTCAATGTTGGGGCCCTTCTATATGTAACCATCGGTTTGTCACTGAGGTCATTAAGGAGAAAAGGATCCTGTTTGAGAATACCCCAATGTTTAAGAAGTATAGATTCCATTCTTCTATGTTTGTTGTGGTACCTGGTAATAAAGCGAACCGTACCGTGATCAGCCTGTTTGGTGGTTTTGGGTTTTTTTCCAGGCAAATAGATAGCATGGGCTTGGTCAACCAGTTTTTCAGGGAACCCTTTTTCCAGAAATTTATTTTTAAGGTGAGTACTCTGTGCAATATAATCAGATTCCCTGGTACAGTTTTGCCTCAGTCTGCAAAACTGACCCTTTGGTATATTATTTATCCACTGTGGATGGTGACAACTAGTATAATGCAGATATGAATTACCTGATGTCGGTTTCGTGTAATTACGGGAGAAAATGGAGTTAGTATCATGAAATAATTCCAAGTCAAGGAAGGGGAGACTTTCCTTGTTGTGTTCAGATGTAAAAGAAAGACCAAAGTCATTACTATTACAATAAGAAACAAAACCTTCTATAGACGATGATGGGCCATCCCAAATGACTAAAATGTCATCTATAAATCTGCCAAAAAATACAATATGTCGAGCAAAGGGATTATTGCTCCATATATATTTTTCTTCCCACAGACCCATGGTAAGGTTGGCATAAGAGGGGGCAAAATTGGTGCCCATAGCTGTACCATGGGTCTGTAGGTAGAAATCATCATTAAAATGAAAATAATTGTGACCTAAACAGAATAAAGTTGCATCGGAAATAAATACAGCTTGTTTACCATTAATATTAGAGTCTAACGAAAGGAAGTGTTGTACCGCCATTAGGCCTATCTGGTGAGGAATAGATGTGTATAAGGAATTAACATCCAAAGATAGCCAGGAGTAGCTGTCTAGCCAACTATACGGTGCCAACAATTCCATAAGATGTATAGAATCTCGAATATATGAGGGGAGATTCTGTGCTAGGGGTTGTAAGAACGAGTCTACATATTGGGAAAAGCCGCTCGTAATGCTATCCATGGAGGCAACAATAGGTCTACCGGGAGGATTAAGGGGATTTTTGTGTATTTTAGGTAAATAATAAAAATAAGGTGTATTGTAAAAATCTTTTCTTAGAAAGGAGGCTTCAGGTTTGGTAATGATGCCATCTAATAATGCAGAGTGAACTAAAGTCTCTGCTTCAGCTTTAAATTGAGGAAGGGGATCAGAGGTAAGCTTTTTGTATGTGGTGCAATCTGACAGTAGTCTAGATGCCTCCGTGATATAAGACGTTCGATCTATAATGACGATTCCCCCTCCCTTATCGGCCGATTTAATGATAATGTCAGGATTATTAGATAGAGAGTGGAGTGCGAGCTTTTCCCCGGAGGTAAGGTTGTGAGAACGGTATTTATATGTATTATCATTATGCTCACATAATTTCTGTAGATCCGAGTGTACGACTTTATAAAAGGTCTCAATATAAGGCCCCTTGGACCTTGTGGGGTAAAAGGCAGATTTAGGTTTAAAACCAGTGTGTTTGACAGGGGGTGAATTATCAAAATGCTGGGTGAGTAGTTCAAGATCTAAACCACTGGCTATAGGATCTGATTCTAGATCTGAGTCATAGACACTAATGGAGCTATCAGATATATCACATATATTATATATATTATCGCCAGAGCAAGCTGTAGATGTAATAATAGGAGCGGTACTTTCAACAGGTCTGTTCTTAATAGATTGGATATTGAAATATCTTTTTAAAGTGAGGTTCCTCACAAATTTGTTAAGGTCTTTAAACAAAAGGAAAGAATTGGGAGGTGTAGTTGGTGAAAAGGTAAGCCCTTTGCTGAGTAGGGAAATTTCATCAGAAGATAATGTATGTGACGATAAATTAAAAAGTTTTATCGTTTCTGTTGTTTTGTGTGGGATTTTGGATTTATTGCGTCCTCAGGAGGTAGGCTGGTGTATAAAGTATCCAGTGTCTCATATTTATGCAATTCTATATCCTCACACATAAAGCATAGTAAACACTCACATTGAAGTAGATGAAGTCTTGTATAGCTGCTGGTCCTAGGAGATTAATACATTTAGTAATATATTTTATCTAATTATTTATAACGGTATTTAATATATCTCTTTTATTATTGTTTTAGTCTAGTTGATAGAGTATATTTGTATATACATACGATTTTTTGATTATTATAGCATTTTTATAGTATTTTATTCACCTAATGGACCTCATTGAGGATATAGAATTGCATAAATATGAGACACTGGATACTTTATACACCAGCCTACCTCCTGAATTATTTTGTAATTCATCCAAATTATCCCGTCCTGACAGATACACCCTTTGTGGTAGATTCAAGAAACTTGAAAGGTTAATCCATATAGCCAATACGCACTGGTGGGATCAATTTTTTCTTGCCAAATATGTAAAAGAGAAAATTTCCCCCAGAGGTCTTAGAATTCTTAAAACTTGTTCCTTTTTAGATACCGCCCACACCACGGAGTGGGAAAATTTAGCAGAATTTTGTACAACCAAATGGCTAGGAATCATCATTAGTCAGAGGAATCTTAAATACAATGAGATAGTACATCAGATACAGATGTTGACATCAGAAATATCCTCCTTTAACCTGAAAATCCCTCCCACTTGGCTAGAGACGCTCAAAAGGAACACTAAAAACAAAGAAAATATTTTGCTAAAAACCAAGATAGGTAAATTCCGCAGAGATTTAGACGACTATAGATTTAATAGAATATTCTCTTGGAAACATAATGAGAATATACCTGCCCTAATGTCTTTAACACCTCATCCTACTAAAGTGTTTCCTAATATTACAGGTTACATCGATTTTCATCCATCTCATAAGGCAGTCCCAATCAGAGGCACTCAACATTATAATAGTAACCATATAAACATCAATAAAACACTCACTTCACGTAAACCTCCCCACTCTAATACAGGTTCTACACGTGACTCCAAAATTGTGCCCAAATCAGCTCAATCGTTAAAACATGATACTAATCAGACGGATCTATCTTTGGCAGGTAAAATGGGTACCTCTTCTACCACCTCTCAGTCCCCAACACCCGTGACAACGTCATCTTTGGCTTTGGCCCCCACACTCAAGGCGAGCCAAAATCTCGTTAAAGATTCTACACCTACACCATCCACTAATGGGACAACTAACCCATCCACCTCCAATATTGATTCTGAGGGTACATCCTCCAATCCTGATGTTCGTATTGCCATCCCTAATAAACCAAGCCTCCTATTAGGAGATTTTGAGAGTGGTGAAATAGCCTCACACTCTAAAGCTATTACTTTCTCTTCACCTTTTTTAGAGAGAGGCCCATGTCAAAAACAACGCCACAAAAGAAAATACACAGACGAGGATGTAGAGGAGGACGCAATAAATCCAAAATCCCACACAAAACAACAGAAACGATAAAACTTTTTAATTTATCGTCACATACATTATCTTCTGATGAAATTTCCCTACTCAGCAAAGGGCTTACCTTTTCACCAACTACACCTCCCAATTCTTTCCTTTTGTTTAAAGACCTTAACAAATTTTTATTATTTACCTAAAATACACAAAAATCCCCTTAATCCTCCCGGTAGACCTATTGTTGCCTCCATGGATAGCATTACGAGCGGCTTTTCCCAATATGTAGACTCGTTCTTACAACCCCTAGCACAGAATCTCCCCTCATATATTCGAGATTCTATACATCTTTTGGAATTGTTGGCACCGTATAGTTGGCTAGACAGCTACTCCTGGCTATCTTTGGATGTTAATTCCTTATACACATCTATTCCTCACCAGATAGGCCTAATGGCGGTACAACACTTCCTTTCGTTAGACTCTAATATTAATGGTAAACAGGCTGTATTTATTTCCGATGCAACTTTATTCTGTTTAAGTCACAATTATTTTCATTTTAATGATGATTTCTACCTACAGACCCATGGTACAGCTATGGGCACCAATTTTGCCCCCTCTTATGCCAACCTTACCATGGGTCTGTGGGAAGAAAAATATATATGGAGCAATAATCCCTTTGCTCGACATATTGTATTTTTTGGCAGATTTATAGATGACATTTTAGTCATTTGGGATGGCCCATCATCGTCTATAGAAGGTTTTGTTTCTTATTGTAATAGTAATGACTTTGGTCTTTCTTTTACATCTGAACACAACAAGGAAAGTCTCCCCTTCCTTGACTTGGAATTATTTCATGATACTAACTCCATTTTCTCCCGTAATTACACGAAACCGACATCAGGTAATTCATATCTGCATTATACTAGTTGTCACCATCCACAGTGGATAAATAATATACCAAAGGGTCAGTTTTGCAGACTGAGGCAAAACTGTACCAGGGAATCTGATTATATTGCACAGAGTACTCACCTTAAAAATAAATTTCTGGAAAAAGGGTTCCCTGAAAAACTGGTTGACCAAGCCCATGCTATCTATTTGCCTGGAAAAAAAACCAAAACCACCAAACAGGCTGATCACGGTACGGTTCGCTTTATTACCAGGTACCACAACAAACATAGAAGAATGGAATCTATACTTCTTAAACATTGGGGTATTCTCAAACAGGATCCTTTTCTCCTTAATGACCTCAGTGACAAACCGATGGTTACATATAGAAGGGCCCCAACATTGAAAAATAAATTAGCACCTAGTAAATTTAAAACACACAAATCAGACCGTTGCATTGATTGATTATTGATTATACCCTAACATGAGATATGTTTAGAACTGCTTATTTGCTTAACTAATATAATGAAATACTTTAGTTATGTAACAAACTGCACTTTACATCTTGTGACAGTATTACTTAATAACTGATTATCTCATTTATGTCTGATGTCTTCATCTAAGGAAACATCTGTTTGTGGTTTTATCTCTGTACACTTTTGTTTGATATGAAACGGCTAGAATTAGCAAGTTCAGGAAACTTGTGGTTGGGCAACTTATGGTGAGCAGACGTTAGCAGAAATTAAGAAAGCGTTGACCTCTTAGTCTGAACTATAAAGGTTAAACACTCAGGTCACAAGATGAAGACATTACTAATATATGGAAATCACAAGATTAAGAAATTACTAATATGCTAATGAACTTTGTTGTGTATTATTTTGATTGGCCCCCCAAAATGGGGCAGAGTCTTGTAAAGACAGCATAAAAAGCCTACCCTCAGAATAAACCATTGTAATCATTTAAGACGTACTTCCTGTGTGTATGTGTATTTGATTAACCGCCGGCGAGGTCCTCCACTGAGCCATCTCAAGAGCCTAGGCCACAAGGAGAAGACGGGCACCTAACAGTTCTGGTACCAAGAAGTGTGGGGGTGTGTTTGAACAGGTAAGTCATTGCTCCTTTTTACCTATTTTTTGGTAACTGGTGTTGATGCTTGCCATGTTCAAATAACCTTGTATGCCCACCTACTTACATAACTGTGCCTTCGCAACGGACTAGGCTGGTCCCTTGGAGGGTTAATAAGGGCTCGCAGGTTTTTTTTAAGGTTTTTTTTAAAGAGTCTGACTAGGTTGGTCTGACTGTGTTGAGTAGATATATGTGTATGTAAACCTCGGGAAGTATAGAATACGCCCGTAGTATAAGGAGTGGCTGAGTGGACGCCCATTTTTTTGGGGAAATATTGAAAAGTGCACTTATAATGACATGTTAATGTAAATGTGACTTTATTTTGCCACTGTATATATAAGATTTTGCTTGTTTTTTGCTTGTTTTCTTCTAGGTACCACCGTAAGTATTTACTGTATTAGAAAATTAGAGATAAGTGTATAACATATATGTATGACAACTGAATGTAAAGTACTGTATTGATTTAGAAGATTTTTTTATTAAGGTATTACATATATATGCACTAGATGAACCACATAAGGAGAGAACCCAATTGTAGTGAGATAGCCCCTGCTTGCCCACATTGCACATTTGGTTTGCTGTTCCTTAATGTAGACAGGACGTGGATCCTGCTCACCACTAGACCAACCGGGTTTTCATACCGACTTGGTGTAGGGGGAGTATTTCCCGCCACAAGGAGGGGTACCCTATACCGAGTACTGAGGGTTAACCTTCATAGCTATATCAGCCCCACTGCAATAAGAGACCAAGGGACTTACTCCCAAGTCAGGGAACAGATTATAGCACAAACAGGTTGCTTTCATCTCTGTCCCTGTACTAGACACACGCTGCCAAGGTTATTAGATGGGGAATTCTGCGGCAACCCAGACCACGGCCAACCCATCCCCTTATGAGTACGTTAAAAACACACTACCGGGGCCACAGGTAGAACCCTTTTGGACACAGGTCAGGGAAAGGTGCCAACAATTAGCAATACATGACCCAGGGCCACTAGGTCCCTGTTCTGAGGATGATTGGGAGGAAGTGAGCAAGGTGTGTCAGGTGCACAAGCACTCTTACCCACCTGGGAAATGGGAAGACACCCAGTATATGATAGATTGTTACAAAACATGGAATAAATGCTTAGCCAAATATAAAACAAAATATGTAACCAAAGCCCCCACACCAAAACCAGTAAACTCACCCACCCTATCTCAACAGCCTGAAGCACCCCCCCCTTATGTGATGGTTAAACAGGAGGATGGAACATTGGGTCCATGCCTTCAGCTGTATCCATCTTTGGATCCAGCAGTATTGGCTACCATGGTATATGGAGCAGCTGATCAGGCACAAGTTACACGATGGGAAAACGAAAGTAGGAACAGGGAAGAGGAAGTCCGAGCAGAAGGTATACGTAGGAGAGAAGAAGAGAGGATAAGTAGGTTGGATCCGAAGGAAAGGGAATTAGAAGAAAAGTTAAAAGAGCTTAATAGAAGAAAGGAGGAATTAGAAGAGAAAATGTCAAAGAGGGAGGAAGAGCTGGAAAATTACAAAAGAGAGCTAGAAAAGAAGGCGGAAATAATAGAGTATTCTGCAATAACAAAGGGTGAAAGGGACGAAGCGTCCCTGGAAGAGGGAGAAGAGGAAGGAGTCAGGAAGTTAAGCCCCAGGGAAAAGGAATGGGAATAGAAACAGAAAGAATTTAATAAGAGACAGCAGGAAGAAGAAGAAAGGATACAAAAGAAAAGGGAGGATTTAGAGGCGTACGAAAAGAGACTAGTGAAAGAGGCAAGAAGAATTAAGGAGGCTGAAGAAAAGATAATTTCACAGCCATCCACTACACTCAGAAGCCAAATTAAACCGGCCATAAGCCAGAAACCCCCACAGGAGGAAAGGAGGCAGGGAGAGCAGGGTGAATCCTCTACTGAGGAAAGAGAAATAGAAATGGAACAGGAAACTCTAGGTGCCACCTTTAAAGCACCACTTATGCATATAGGGGACACGGTGATACATATACCCCTACCCCTGGGCACACTGTCAAAAATAAAGGAGTTATGCCCCAGCCCAAAGAAAAGCCCTAGGGAGGCCGGCGCTTTCCTTGCAAAGTACAGTGCAGGGACGAGCCTGGATAAGGAAGATATAGCAGGGATCCTTAGTATAGTTGACCCTGACAGTCCAGAAAGGCATCCCGTAGATGACTTATGGACAGCTCACATAGAACCAAACAAAGATTGGGTGTCTTTTTGGAAAGGTATGGGGAATCATTGGTCTACTATATACAAGGGTTCATCCGCACTTCAGGAACTTATCCTAGCAAAGCAGGGACAAAAGGAAAAATTCTATGAATTTTGTACCCGGGTATATGGTCTGTGGAAAGCAGTAGATAACGCCAACCCCCAATTGTTCACCACCACCATTATGGCCGGTGGCGATACGAAGGTGACACAGTTGCTTAAATTCACTAATCCAAAGTGGGCAGAACAACCCCCAGATGAATTTATGAAAGATGCTAGGTCACGAGAAACATCAGGGGTATTTGAGCAGAAGGGTGGCATTTTTCCCTCCCTGACACCAACCCAGACTCTGCCAACTGGTGGGACTCCGCCCACCCACATAATGACAATGCAACCTTATCCACCAATGCAATCTTATCCACCAGACCAGAGTTATCCACCAGACCAGAGTTATCCACCAGACCAGGGGTGCTTTAACTGTGGGGAACTGGGGCACTGGAAGTCCCAATGTCCCTACAGAACTAGGACACACGCCCAAAGAGGAAGAGGTAGGAATCTTAACACCACCCCCCGTCGCCTTCAGGATATCAGGTACCCTCACCAATCACAACCCCAACCACCCCCACCACAACCCCAATACCAGCCTCAGCCCAATAGACCACCTCCACGCATCCCGATGCAGTGGCCGTCAGCTCGGCGGACACCGCAATAGGGATGCCAAGAGTATGTCCCGTCCCTCAGCCTTGTGTGTTACAATCCATCATGGAAAAGTCTCCCGCAGGTACTATTGCGGGTAGACAATCACCTGATATGTCTACTGTTGGATTCAGGGGCCACATTCAGTAGTCTGAATGATGCCATATATGACACACCGCACTGCACTGAGGGAAACTCTATTGGTATAAATGGGACATCAGTTACCCACCCCATCACTCCACCATTGCCCGTGGCCACCCCAGAAGGGCAGGAACTGTGCACACAGAGTTTTGCTGTCCTTGTGGATTGTCCAGTATCTTTAATGGGGAGGGACCTACTCTCAAAACTGAATATCACCATCAAATTTGACAGAGGGGGCTCCCTTACTGCCAGCTCACCGTTCTGCGACTTACATGCTCCAAAGAGACACACTTACAGGGGACTCTTTGTATCATTGCCACCCACTCTAGAAACACATGCCATATGGGCAGAGAACAAAGGGAGTGTAGGTTTTATTAACTGTACACCTTACATACCACAAATGCGTCCAGATGCCGAAGTACAATATCACAAGCAATACCCCCTTCCACTTGAAAAAATTGAAGGCATCACACCATTAATCAACGATTACATAGCCAAAGGGATTCTAAAGCACATCATAAGCCCCTGGAATACACCAATCTACCCTGTAAAAAAGGCGAATGGGGAATGGAGGCTTGTACAGGACCTAAGGGCCGTTAACAAGCAGGTTATACCTCTGCCGCCTTTGGTGGCAGATATCTCTTTTATTTTTTTGAGAATACCTGCTGATTCCCTTTGCTACACAGTAGTGGACCTGGCGAATGCATTTTTTAGCATCCCGATCGATGACGGGGTGTTGCCCATGTTCTCCTTTTCATGGGGGAGGGGTAAACAGTTGACCTGGTCAAGATTACCGCAGGGGTATGTGGACAGTCCAGCAGCCTTCTCCATGGTCCTTAATGAGACAATTAAGTCATGGACTGCTGAGCGCGGGTCGGTACTAATACAGTATGTGGACGACTTGCTCCTGTGCAGTCGATCTGCTGAAGATTGTGCGGTCGATTCCACATCTCTGTTACATCACCTGGCCAGGACTGGCCACCTAGCATCACGGAAGAAGATACAATGGTGTCAAAGTCAGGTAGAATACCTGGGATGCATTCTGAAGGAGGGAACCAGGCTGGTATCCCCCAAACGTGCCGCAGCCCTGCAGGCTCTCAGTCCTCCAAGAGACAAAGCAACTTTGCTCTCATTTTTGGGCGCAATCGTATATTGCCGCCAATGGATCCCAGATTGTTCATATTATGATGGCATTCTGAGGGAGGCTACCGTGTCCACCGCCCCGAAGACAGTAGATTGGACAACAGATAGGCTCTGTGCTTTTCAGGCCTTGTTACAAAGTCTGACTCAGGCCCCCGCCCTGGGATTGGTAGAATATGGCAAACCCTTTCAATTATACTGTGTGGTATCGGGAAATTCTTTTGCTGCGGTTTTGACACAGCAACATGGAACCGGGTACCGACCAGTCTCCTATCTCTCAAAAAAGTTGCCTACCCAAGTACAAGGGATGCCATCTTGTCTACAAAACCTTGCTGCTTGTGCTATGGCAGTTCAGGAGGCTAGCAAATCAGTGTTAGGCCATGAATTGACTCTCTACACTACTCATTCAGTAACTCACCTCCTGCAAAACATGAACACACAGCATATGACAGCACAAAGGCTTAGTGGGTATGAGATCACACTTCTGAATACTGATAACCTCACCCTCAAACACGCACCACCAAGCAATCCCACTGTCCGACTTTTACACTCTTTACTTAGGCTACCACGAGACCCTGATAAAAAGCACAATTGTGTTGAACAGGTTGCAGCAATAACCAGCCCTCGCCCAGATCTCACTGACATTCCCCTACCAGGAGTGCAGGACGTCTTCATAGACGGCAGTTGTTCTCGCCCCTCCGATGCAACATTCCTGACAGGGTATGCCATTGTCCAACTACCTGATGTGGTGTTGGAAGCAAAAGCCTTACCACCCTCCTCGGCACAGGTAGCAGAATTGGAGGCGCTCACAAGAGCTTGCATACTTTTCTCTGATAAGGAGGTAAACATCTACACAGATAGTAGGTACGCTTTTGGGGTCACACATGACTATGGCGTAATCTGGGCAAATAGAGGATTTAAAACTGCTGACAACAAGCCAATTGCTAACTCTACGCAAATTAAAGCACTCCTGCAAGCAATTCTTCTCCCAAAGCGGATAGCGGTCATCAAAGTAAAGGCACATTCATCAGATAACAGCAGAATTTCCAAAGGAAACGCGCTGGCAGACAGAGAAGCAAAAAAAGCCGCTGCCCTGTACATTGGTCAGCCAGCCCCCACAACAATGTTCTTCAAGGAACATTTTACATCACCCAACTTTAAGACCATTGTGGCACAAATACAGGGATTAGCTACAGAGGGGGATGTTTCTTTTTGGGTCAAGGATGGCTTGACCAAGGACCAAGAAGGTCTTTGGTCAAAAGAGGGGAAGATATTGGGCATACCAGAATCAAGCAGTGTTCTCATACTTTCCTATCTCCATGGTCCAGGACATATAGGTACCACCGCCCTAACAAACATATACACAAAGTCTTTCTGTACTAACAATTTGAGTAAACAGGCAAAACTCCTCACCAGCAGTTGTCTGACCTGTGCACAAAACAATGTCCAAGGAAAAAATCATGGATTACATGGCCATCTGCCCCCACCCCTGGGTCCCCTAACAGATTTGCAAATAGACTTCACACACATGCCCAAACAAAAAGGAAATTTGAAATACCTTTGCGTGATCGTATGCAAATGGTCAGGTTGGGTTGAAGGTATTCCGTGTACAGGTGAGACTGCTAAAATTGCTGCCAAATGCCTACTGAACCATTGGGTTTGTAGGTTCGGGATACCAACGGCCATATGGTCAGACAGAGGGCCTGCCTTCAGCTCCTCTGTTACACAGACTTTAGCCAGGTTATTAGGCTTACAGTGGAAATTGCACATCCCTTACCACCCACAAAGTGCAGGAGTAGTGGAAAGAATGAATAGGAACATCAAAGACAAGTTAAAAAAGGCTACGGGGGGCACCATGAAAGGATGGTTGGATTACCTTCCTTCTGTCCTATTTCAGATCAGAACAACGCCACATGCTAGAACAAAACTCTCACCCTTTGAGATTTTGATGGGAATTCCTGCAAACATAGAGCTGCCCCTCTTAGATCAAAACACTGACATTAACATCTATTCCCAACAGGAAATGTACGTGAAAAATCTGGTAAGTATGCTACAGGATATGAACGAACAAGTCTCTGTCACCTTTTCTCCTCTTTCCACAGAACCTACTCATCCTTTCATCCCAGGAGACAAAGTACTGGTGAAACAACTGGCACACAAAAAGAAGGTTGGACCCATTTTCTCTGGACCTTGGAAGATAGAGAAGGTTTCCAGAACTGCTGTTCTAACCGATCTAGGAAACATCTGGATCCACGCCAGCCGGTTAAAGAAGTGTCCACAGCAACCCCAGACCCCTGACCCTCCTCCAGCATCCCAAGACTCCTCTGATCAGGAACAGCGACCAGAATTGAAAGACATTCAAGAAGACATAAAGCAAATCTCTCTGAACGACGAGACGGATCTCCCACCAACAGGAAGAAACGAGTAACAGAACTTTGTGCACAGTACCTGACAAAATGATTTCTACTTTTGTGTCAGGAAAAGCATTATGCTTCTGGACATGTCCGAGTATGGTACGAGAACCAGGGAAATGAAGCCAGTGTATATGAATCCCTAAAGCTTGACGAAAAGGTAGAATGACCATTTCGATAATATCGAATGGTCAAAGGGAGGATTGTAAGGGGATTCCATTGACCATTGCATCATTGATTGATTATTGATTATACCCTAACATGAGATATGTTTAGAACTGCTTATTTGCTTAACTAATATAATGAAATACTTTAGTTATGTAACAAACTGCACTTTACATCTTGTGACAGTATTACTTAATAACTGATTATCTCATTTATGTCTGATGTCTTCATCTAAGGAAACATCTGTTTGTGGTTTTATCTCTGTACACTTTTGTTTGATATGAAACGGCTAGAATTAGCAAGTTCAGGAAACTTGTGGTTGGGCAACTTATGGTCAGCAGACGTTAGCAGAAATTGACCTCTTAGCGTTGACCTCTTAGTCTGAACTATAAAGGTTAAACACTCAGGTCACAAGATGAAGACATTACTAATATATGGAAATCACAAGATTAAGAAATTACTAATATGCTAATGAACTTTGTTGTGTATTATTTTGATTGGCCCCCCAAAATGGGGCAGAGTCTTGTAAAGACAGCATAAAAAGCCTACCCTCAGAATAAACCATTGTAATCATTTAACACGTACTTCCTGTGTGTATGTGTATTTGATTAACCGCCGGCGAGGTCCTCCACTGAGCCATCTCAAGAGCCTAGGCCACAAGGAGAAGACGGGCACCTAACACCCACTTTGCCTGATTCCACTTACGGGCATGTATAGATGCAATAAGGTCTTATGCAAAACTTGTACTTTTGTCAGACATGGCCAAAAAAGTTTTCAACATAAGGACAAAACATACCAACTAGAAGGCTTTTACAACTGTTCTACAAATTACGTTGTGTATTGCCTCACATGTCCTTGTAAATTACTGTACGTTGGGCGCACTATTTGTCCTTTGCGACAACGGTTCGGCAAACATCGCCGTTTTATAGAACAAGGCTGTGATGAGCACAGCGTTCCCAGACACTTCCTTGAATACCACCAGAAATCTACTGTCGGCCTACAGGTATGGGTAATTGAGTCTATCCCACACCAATTATCCGAGGCCGAACGCTTTTCTAAACTTTGTGAGCGTGAAACGTTTTGGATTTTTACTTTAGATACTTTAGCGCCTAACGGGTTAAATGAGGAACTGGAGGTCAATACTATTTTATAGAATGTACTCTTATACTGAAATATTTTAACTCTTGTCTTCCCTTATTCACCCAGCCTTTTATATCTATTTTTACATTATACCTTTTGAGATGTTTCATGGTACACTATATGGATTAATATCAATATTAGAATTAACCCTCATCTACATAATTTATTCACCTACTTACTGAGGTCCTGTTTTCTAGTATTGACATAATAGATCTAATAGTGTTTCATCACCCATTATATGGATTCTTGAATTTCCATTCTGACGATTCTTATTATTATTATAAATTTATAAACTGGAGCTCTTAGTCCATTAACACATTTGGGTCCTTTCCCCTATAGATGCATGTATGCGTGTGTGCGTGCGTGCTTATGCATGTATGTGTACACATGCACATACGTGTGGGCAATGACTAAGTGCACGTATGCACTATAGTCACTTCACGTGTTGTGTGCACATGCGGGTATTAACAAGAGATATATATAATTCCTGTATTCAGTGTCCTAGTCTAGCCCAGATATGAACCTCTTTTTATACTTATTTTTAATACTACATGTATATATTGATCATCAACTTTACCCGCACATTTATCTCTTTTTAAATTATTATTATTATTATTACTTTTTAATCATTATTACACTATTTTATGAACTTGTATTATCTAATACTATATATATATATATATATGTAAACTTTTTTTGCGATTTAACATTGTACAATTTCGTGGTGCCAATATACTCTATCAATATACTATGTAAATCCATAAAGAACTCGTTCTAATGTTGTTATAGCTATTCCCGTTATTGCTCCCTCCCCCCTTCTTGATTATGATTGGTCCTTATCACTACTTCGTAGTTATTTAAGCTTCCTGGTTAGCTTTTTCCATTAGACACTTGAAAAAGGAGTGCGCATGCCCGTTATGAGCTTCGCGCATGCTCTGAAACGCGTAGTGGTCCCCAGCTAATCTGAACTGTCCCAGTGACGTCATCTCCCATGTGATCCGCTGGAACGCGGAAGTGACTTCTCCACTACACCGCTTGTACAGCCGGTGCCTCCGAGCGGAGGTCCGCGGCCTCCGCACGGTGTCCATCCAAGCTCCCTCTGATCACCAGTCACCATCGAGAGACATCGGGACCAGTTCTTTATGGAAGCAGCACATCATCTACTTCAATGTGAGTGTTTACTATGCTTTTAACACATAAATAAATCCGCTATACTTAAGAGGCGCTTTCTTCTTTGGTTTTTTATGTTCATATGGAGGATTGACTTCACTCAACGGGAAGCTGCCCTTGGTATCTTGGAGAAATAGATTTCCCGGGTTCCTAGATTTCCATTGATCCAATGATCACAGATCTTCTTCCGGCATCATTTATTGACTTTTTCCCATTTATTTGATTGGCTGTATTTCCATGGACTTTAGCGCGATTACATTATTTGTTTTATCAGTGAGGAGTGGAGGAGGTGATCCAGTGGGTCCATCTGAAATGGCACAGCAGGGTGTTCTTCTAGTGGAGGCGCAGGCCATCGCATGGTCCGGGTACTTTTTTTTTTTCTGCTGTTTACAGAAATCTCCATGGGCAGGACTTCTCTATCCCCAGCATGTGGATGATGCTGGTGGCACAGAGTGATGAGGTAACTTCCAGTGCTGGTGACAGGAAGTGACATGGCAGGAAGTCCAGCAGCGGCCATCTTGGTACACCCAGACGCCGGGAAGTGAAGCCCTAGCTGGGGAGGATGACGGGGTTGTGCCGGAGGACAGCTTTGGATCCACAGCGCCGTGCCCTGGATTCTCCACACCTCCTTATATAGGGGCCTGAATAGCAAGATGACGCCGAAGGCTTCCAGGAGCATGGAGATACCAGGATTCATGGAAGCAGGTCTGGAGGCACCATCCGTTGGTTCAGGCCCTAAGGTAAGAAAGTTACATAGTTACATAGTAGGTGAGGTTGAAAAAAGACACAAGTCCATCAAGTCCAACCTATGTAAGTAGGGGGCAGACTACTCCTTCCCTTTTCTTATCCTCCTTTGGGGGGCACAGGGGGCATTGTGTTTTCTTCCAGAGCCTGTTTATTGATATGCTTAGTGTGGACAGGTGTCACACATACTAGCATAGGCTCCGGTGGTGGGTACTTTTAAAAAGGTTTTTAGATTAGAATTTTTGTTAATCACAGGGTGTTTTTGTAGTGGGTATTGTCTTCAGTGGAAGTAATGTGCTGGCGTTTGTCATTTGATTCATTTCAGGACAAAGCCCACGAGCCCAGAGATAGCAAAACAGAGACACCCAGAAACGGGTGCCCGATGTGCACCAAGAAAATGCCTTATGGGTGGAAGAAAAGTGCATTTCAGGACTGTATAGACAAGCTCATCAAAGGAGAAACGGGCCCTATCCTCAAAGGTTTTATGGACTCAATGAAGAAAGGGATGAAACAGACTTTACAGTCCTTTAAACCCAGAGAGCAGGGTCTTGCTGAACCTATCCCCTGTACTTCTGGCACCAGTACTAGTGTTAGGCCAATGGTCCTGACCCAGGCAGGGGCAGCCAACCAGCAAGGAGTATTGGAGGAGAGCTCAGATTCAGCCTCAGAGCCTGAGGAGGGGGACTGTAATGAGGAAAGACCCAGCAAGGTTCAAGGATCCCTTTTTCCTGCAGAGGAAACAGAGGAAGTATTAAAGTCTATATACGACACCCTGGAGCTGGAGCCAGAGGACCAGGAGTTGTCTGTACATGACCTTTTATATGCAAGCCTTCAGCCTAAGCAGAGCAGAACCTTTCCGTTACATACGTCCCTAAAAGAGACAGTACTTCAGGAATGGAAGAAACCGGAAAAGGGAGTCTTCTTCCCTTCAAAGAGGAAGATACAATGTTGTGGGAAAAGTGCCCCAGACTGGACGCTTCCCTATCTAAGGTTTCAAAGGGTTTAGAGCTTTCCTTTGAGGACTCAGGCACCCTAAAAGAGCCAATGGACAGAAAGGTGGAAGGATATTTAAAGAAAGCATGGGAAGCCTGCTCCGTTAACTTTAAGCCAGCACTAGCCACTACATGCGTGGCTCGTACGCTTGATTTATGGCTTAAACAGCTCCGCACCCTTCTGGAGTCAGATACTCCCAGGGAATAAATTTTGGATGCTCTACCAATGCTAAATAAGGCAGTAGCCTATATAGCAGATGCGTCCACAGAGTCTGTAATATTCTCGGCCAAATCTACAGCATTAATTAATGAAGCCAGGAGGGCTATTTGGCTGAAGTCCTGGGGAGGAGACACAGGGGGTCATTTACTATAACGCCAGGAAGTACTGGGCACTAGTGCAAATAATAGCGCCCATTTTAGCCAAATAAAATTTTAACAGGCGAATGTGCGAATGAAAAAGAGCGTTATTGGCGGCACACAAACAATAGTAAATTCGAATCAGCGCGAATATATTTACTAAGTTGTTATATAAGGCAAAATTGGGTTGAAAGAGAAGACAGCAAGGACCTCTCCAATTGGGTCCTTCCTCTTTCGAAAGTATTAGGACTATTACGGTACCAAAGGGATATAGACAAGGATATTATAAAAAAATTTTGTTTTATTCAAAAATAAGATATTAAAAAGTCCCGCAAAGGAAACAGTATGAACCATAACATAATAACACAATCACAAATTAATTGTTACAGCAATGTTGACAATCAAATTGTATGGATAATGCCCACACAGACACATGGAGGCAGGTTATATGGTACTTGCAGACGTGACCTCTACAGTTTCGCGGTCACAGCCGCTTCTTCAGGAGGCGTCTATTAGTACATATTCTACAAAATGAAAAAAGTATAGTATCAACATTACAAACCATACCTAGGAAAGGGAAAACATATATACATAGAAAACACACAGTTAATATTGGAGAAGATAATCTTAGTTGAATATTGCACTCACCAACCAATGCCCACAAGGGGTTTAGAGCGACACTGTGAGACGCCCTCAACAGGCGTTCCCCCGGGGGCGGGCCAGGGGGGCACTTAAGGTGGTACTATTGTGGAAAAATAGAAAAATAATTATGAACTCAGGGTTCTATTGAATAAGAGAACCACCCGGGTGTAAAAGGTCAGGGTAGAGAGTGGTAGAAAAAACGGGGGGGAAAAGGAGAGGGAGGGGGGGGGAGGAAGAAGAGAGGAGAAGGGAAAGGACTGAGGAGGGGAAGGGGGAATGAAGGGGGATAGAAAGAAGAAAGAGAAAGGGGAAAGGGGAGGGGGAGGGGAAAAAAGGGGGGGGAACCAAGGGGAGGGACAGAAAGGGGAGGGGGGGGGAGAGGATAAGAGGAGAGGGAAAAGGGGGATTGGAAGGGAGAAAGGAAGGGAGGGAAGAGGTGTGGGAAAGGGAAAGGGGAATGGAGGGGAGAAAGGAAGGGAAGGAAGAGGTGTAGGGAAATGGACCTGGGGGAGGAGGGGAGGGGAGAGAATAGGGGGGGAGGGGGAGGAAAGAGGGGAAAAGAGAACCTACCACCTGACCAGAGTAGTATACATAAAAAGGCTTGAAAAAGCAGGGGGTTTTGTATCAAAAAGATGTGCCCACCGTTGCTGTAATATTAAAACCTATACCAGACTCGATGGCAGTTCACACCCAGAATGAGTGAGTGGTGAAACGACAGTAGCCGTGGGGGCCAGACAGCAAGGCCACAGGAAGCCACTGGGGATAAGTAAATAAATAAAATGGAGTTATATCGATTTGCTGAGCATTACTGCCAGAGGGAGAAATGCTTTCAAGAGCAAAAAGAGAAAAGGGAGATGGTGCATAGTAATATGATAGTATCCCCCCCCCCCCCAGGAAACATGTGGCGATTACTTACGAGTATCCGAGCGGCGCTAGTAAACTGCTGGGTGTGTGCCTCTCTTGGCTGTCAGATGAGTCTAAAGCCTTAAATGCCTCCAACCCGGAAGTTAAGCAGCGTTGAGGACATCAGCTGCCGTCTCTTCCGGGTCCGATCCCCCTCTGCTGCGCATGCAGCCCACTCCCGGAGGGTCGCAAGCCCGCTGTACGGGGGAGAATTAACTCCTCACATCACTCAGAAGGGAAAGCAAGTGCAAGGCTGTGTACTCCGATTAATTGACAGAGTTTACAATGAATAAATCAAGGACAGGGATGCCGGATCACTGGCAACGGGAGCAAACCTCACCCATGGCCAGGGATGTGCACCACTCTGCCCCGTACAAAAAAACATCAACAATCAATATACATGACAATCATTACAGAGCATGTATTTTACAGGTACCAACAAGTGTCTGGGGAATGCCCAGGAAAAAGCCAAAGTCTACTTACCACCAGCTTGCAGACAACCAAATTGACCTATCTAACAGTAAGCGTTAAAAAAGGGGTTTAGTCCGCACGCATTTGCAAACGCATGCGTGAGCCACAGAGCCACGTCACGGCACCCTTGTATCTGTGGTCCTAACACTAACGTATGAGTGTCCCCACAGTGGAGGCACATGCATTTAATGGATAAATGAGGGCAGGTGGCTGGAGGGGAGCCCACCCCCCCTTAAAGGTACAGGAGCACACCAAACACCCAGCAATAGCACAATGGCTGCAAAGGTGTTGGTGCACTGCTGGACCAATACAAACACTCACGTGATAACACAAACTTGCCACCACTCTCATTTATAGCTGGCTATCGCAGTAAGCAGCTTTGGGAGGCTAAAACAGGTACCAACAAGTGTCTGGGGAATGCCCAGGAAAAAGCCAAAGTCTACTTACCACCAGCTTGCAGACAACCAAATTGACCTATCTAACAGTAAGCGTTAAAAAAGGGGTTTAGTCCGCACGCATTTGCAAACGCATGCGTGAGCCACAGAGCCACGTCACGGCACCCTTGTATCTGTGGTCCTAACACTAACGTATGAGTGTCCCCACAGTGGAGGCACATGCATTTAATGGATAAATGAGGGCAGGTGGCTGGAGGGGAGCCCACCCCCCCTTAAAGGTACAGGAGCACACCAAACACCCAGCAATAGCACAATGGCTGCAAAGGTGTTGGTGCACTGCTGGACCAATACAAACACTCACGTGATAACACAAACTTGCCACCACTCTCATTTATAGCTGGCTATCGCAGTAAGCAGCTTTGGGAGGCTAAAACAGGTACCAACAAGTGTCTGGGGAATGCCCAGGAAAAAGCCAAAGTCTACTTACCACCAGCTTGCAGACAACCAAATTGACCTATCTAACAGTAAGCGTTAAAAAAGGGGTTTAGTCCGCACGCATTTGCAAACGCATGCGTGAGCCACAGAGCCACGTCACGGCACCCTTGTATCTGTGGTCCTAACACTAACGTATGAGTGTCCCCACAGTGGAGGCACATGCATTTAATGGATAAATGAGGGCAGGTGGCTGGAGGGGAGCCCACCCCCCCTTAAAGGTACAGGAGCACACCAAACACCCAGCAATAGCACAATGGCTGCAAAGGTGTTGGTGCACTGCTGGACCAATACAAACACTCACGTGATAACACAAACTTGCCACCACTCTCATTTATAGCTGGCTATCGCAGTAAGCAGCTTTGGGAGGCTAAAACAGGTACCAACAAGTGTCTGGGGAATGCCCAGGAAAAAGCCAAAGTCTACTTACCACCAGCTTGCAGACAACCAAATTGACCTATCTAACAGTAAGCGTTAAAAAAGGGGTTTAGTCCGCACGCATTTGCAAACGCATGCGTGAGCCACAGAGCCACGTCACGGCACCCTTGTATCTGTGGTCCTAACACTAACGTATGAGTGTCCCCACAGTGGAGGCACATGCATTTAATGGATAAATGAGGGCAGGTGGCTGGAGGGGAGCCCACCCCCCCTTAAAGGTACAGGAGCACACCAAACACCCAGCAATAGCACAATGGCTGCAAAGGTGTTGGTGCACTGCTGGACCAATACAAACACTCACGTGATAATACAAACTTGCCACCACTCTCATTTATAGCTGGCTATCGCAGTAAGCAGCTTTGGGAGGCTAAAACAGGTACCAACAAGTGTCTGGGGAATGCCCAGGAAAAAGCCAAAGTCTATTTACCACCAGCTTGCAGACAACCAAATTGACCTATCTAACAGTAAGCGTTAAAAAAGGGGTTTAGTCCGCACGCATTTGCAAACGCATGCGTGAGCCACAGAGCCACGTCACGGCACCCTTGTATCTGTGGTCCTAACACTAACGTATGAGTGTCCCCACAGTGGAGGCACATGCATTTAATGGATAAATGAGGGCAGGTGGCTGGAGGGGAGCCCACCCCCCCTTAAAGGTACAGGAGCACACCAAACACCCAGCAATAGCACAATGGCTGCAAAGGTGTTGGTGCACTGCTGGACCAATACAAACACTCACGTGATAACACAAACTTGCCACCACTCTCATTTATAGCTGGCTATCGCAGTAAGCAGCTTTGGGAGGCTAAAACAGGTACCAACAAGTGTCTGGGGAATGCCCAGGAAAAAGCCAAAGTCTACTTACCACCAGCTTGCAGACAACCAAATTGACCTATCTAACAGTAAGCGTTAAAAAAGGGGTTTAGTCCGCACGCATTTGCAAACGCATGCGTGAGCCACAGAGCCACGTCACGGCACCCTTGTATCTGTGGTCCTAACACTAACGTATGAGTGTCCCCACAGTGTATTTTACAGAATGTATTTTACAGAATGCTTATAGTAAGCCAAATCAACAACTTAAATACTTGTAAACACATTGTACAAAAGACTATGTGTGGAGAGTCCACTTACAGACAGTCATGGGAAAAACCTGGTTATGCAAAAAGGGGGGGGTTTGGGACACAGATGACATATGTACATGTGATGAAGGATATATGTAATGTGGCGAAGACATGTAAAACTATGCGTGCAAGAGAGTTTTTTTACACAAAAGCCTATAGAGCAAATGTCTAGGGGTAGCTATAGCAGAGACTGGTGGACATATTGATGAATCATTCAAGAAAGTACTTGTAGGAATGTGCCTCGTTAATACCAGGTGGGATCAAAGCGTTGAGTCGATCAATCCAGAGCGGTTCACGCTTCAAAATTTGGCGATCCCAATTGCCCCCTCTGGGGTCCTCAGGGACGACTTCTAAAACAGTAAATCTGATATAATCAAGGTTAAAGCGGTGGTGGATGCCTATGTGGTGGCCCACCGTAGTGAGCTTGCCATTAGTAGAGGCATATAAATGGTCACCCAGTCTCTGCCTTAGCTCTCTGATTGTCTTTCCCACATAAAAGGCGCTGCAAGCGCAGGTCATAAGATAAATTACACCACGTGTGCCACAATGGGCTGAGTGTTTTGGAAAGAACATCTCTCCGTTTTGGAGTAGAAATTGTTGTCCCTCTTGGATCCAGGGGCAGTGTGGGCAGTTGCCACACTTGAAAGTGCCTCTGGGTTCTTTTGGACCAGAAAGGGGGATTTTATAGTGGCTATGAGTGAGCCTGTCCCTCAAGGAGGTGGCCCTCCTGAAGACCAAGTCAGGAGTTGGTTCAATGTATTTTCTAAGCGTATGGTGGTCGGTCAAAATATGGCAATGGCTTGATAATATGTTACGTAACTGGCGGTGATGGGTGGAGAATTTGGTGATGATTTTAGTCATATAAGGTTGTTTAGGACATGGAGGACCGAACAGTAATGTTTGTCGATCTAGGGCTAAGGCCTTGTTAAAGGCTTTCCTCAGAATAGTGCGATTATAGCCTCTAGCCAAGAGTCGTGTGAGTAGAGCATTTGCTTGTCTATGAAAGTCCCCGTCCTCTGTGCAGTTCCTTCTTAGTCTCAGATATTGAGCATAAGGGATACTGCGAATCAGAGGGCGGGGATGTGAGCTGGAAGCATGCAACAGCGTGTTGCCCGCTGTAGGTTTGCGGTATAAGTCTGTAGTTAATTGTCCAGCAGAGTTTTTGATAATCTGTACATCTAGAAAGGAGATGCTCTGAATATTGTATGTGAAAGTAAAGTGAAGGTTGAAATGGTTGGTGTTTAACCTTTCAATAAAAACTTTTAAATGTTGCTCTGTGCCTATCCAAATGACCAGTAGGTCATCAATAAACCTGAACCAACCCAGAACATGGTTTAAAAAGGGCTCCATGAGATCATCACCAAAGACAGCCCACTCCCAACCACCCAGATACAAATTGGTGTAGGAAGGGGCACAAGACGTGCCCATTGCAACGCCTTGGGTTTGAAGATACATTTGGTCCATAAACAAAAAATAATTTTTAGTCAGAATAAATTCTAAAAGTTTTAGTATAAAGGTATTAGTAGGCCAGGTATGGTGGTCCTGTTCCATGAGGAAGGAGCCAGCCATCCGGACGCCCTGCTCGTGGGGGATGCTTGAGTACAAGGCCTCAACATCAACAGCCACAAGGAGGGCGTTCGGAGGGACCTGGACTCCCTCAATGTGTTTTAGAAGGTCGGTAGTGTCCCTAATATAGGATGGCAATCTCAATACGTGAGGTAATAAAAAAGTATCGACCAGTTTACTTGCGTTCTCTGTTAATGAACCTTTACCTGAGATGATAGGTCGACCAGGGGGTACAGAAAGGTTCTTGTGAGTTTTGGGTAGCGCATAAAACGTTGGGGTGCTCGGAAATTGTACATTGATGAATTTATAGGTATCATCATCAATGAGGCCCTCTAAGAAGGCCCCCCCGATGAGTCCCCTAAATTCATCAATGGTTTTCTGGATAAAGGTATTCTCAATAGGTGAGTACCAATTAGAGTTGGAAAGGATCTTGAGACACATAGTTTGGTATTGATAATGAGTCATCAGCACCAAGTTACCGCCCTTGTCAGATTGCTTTATGATAAGATCAGTATTTTTTTGGAGTTTAGTAACTGCCCGAAACTGTTGCTGGGTCAAATTAGAAGGTAATGTTTGCCATTGCTCTTTTTTGAGGGACAGGATACACTCATGTAAGAAAGCCCATATAGATGGGCATGTCATTAAGTCTGGGAAAGCTCTAGATTTCATTTTTAAACTAGGCTTAGGGTTAGGATGTCGGAGATTAGGAATAATATCCTTTTGGCTAGAGGAGGGGGAGTCGGAGGTGCCATCAGAGGCATTCGACTCTACCTCTCCTTCGTCAAAAAGTAGCATAAGATCCCGTAATGCTCTGGACTCCGCTATGGTGACATTTTTGTTTTTTTCCGCTAATTCTTTTTCCAGGTTAACGCGTCTTCGATCTGGGTCAAACATGTAGTTGAAAGTTAATTTTCTGGCGAATAGGTAGAGATCTTTAATTGTCTCATAGATATCAAATGACTCCGAGGGGCAAAAGCCCCGTTTTTTCTACCACTCTCTACCCTGACCTTTTACACCCGAGTGGTTCTCTTATTCAATAGAACCCTGAGTTCATAATTATTTTTCTATTTTTCCACAATAGTACCACCTTAATTGCCCCCCTGGCCCGCCCCCGGGGGAACGCCTGTTGAGGGTGTCTCACAGTGTCGCTCTAAACCCCTTGTGGGCATTGGTTGGTGAGTGCAATATTCAACTAAGATTATCTTCTCCAATATTAACTGTGTGTTTTCTATGTATATATGTTTTCCCTTTCCTAGGTATGGTTTGTAATGTTGATACTATTCTTTTTTCATTTTGTAGAATATGTACTAATAGACGCCTCCTGAAGAAGCGGCTGTGACCGCGAAACTGTAGAGGTCCCGTCTGCAAGTACCATATAACCTGCCTCCATGTGGCTGTGTGGGCATTATCCATACAATTTGATTGTCAACATTGCTGTAACAATTAATTTGTGATTGTGTTATTAAGTTATGGTTCATACTGTGTCCTTTGCGGGACTTTTTATTTAATATCTTATTTTTGAATAAAACAAAACATTTTTATAATATCCTTGTCTATATCCCTTTGGTACCGCAATAGTCCTATTACTTTCGAAAGAGGAAGTACCCAATTGGAGAGGTCCTTGCTGTCTTCTCTTTCAACCCAATTTTGCCTTATTCATTTAAAGGATGATGGTACCTATTAACGATACAACACCCCACTTTTCTAACCATGTAGCAAACCTTTGAATAAGTTTTTATATAGCTCTGCACTGTAACCATGATCCATGTATGTGAAAGAAACATTTTTATGTGAGATGTGCTCTACCTCCTGTGCATCTATTGATGTATATTGCAATTAGTATTCCTAGTTTTTTTCCTTCTTTCTTTTTCTAACGAATGCAGTTATTAATGATTATTACATAGTAATGTCTGCTATTCTGTAAAGTTGCATGTATTAAAGATTTAGGTTACCTATTTGTTGTATGTTGTATTTATTTTTTATTTTTTAATTTAGGTGACTATAAAGCGGTAAATATTTATGTTCATTCTTTAACCGGTTCAATACAGGGCATTTTCACACCCTTCCTTCCCAGACCAATTTTTAGTTTTCAGCGCTGTCGCACTTTAAATGACAATTGCGCGGTCGTGCGACGTTGTACCCAAACAAAATTGACGTCCTTTTTTTCCCACAAATAGAGCTTTCTTTTGGTGGTATTTGATCACCTCTGCGGTTTTTATTTTTTGCGCTATAAACAAAAGAGCGACAATTTTGAAAAAAACACAATATTTTTTACTTTTTGCTATAATAAATATCCCAATTTTTTTTTAAAAAAACAAATTTTTTCCTCAGTTTCATCCGATACGTATTCTTCTACATACTTTTGGTAAAAAAAAACGCAATAAGCGTATATTTTTGACATATAAAATTGCATTGATTACTGTGTAAATGTGACAGGCAGTGAAGGGGTTAACCACTAGGGGGACACAAGGGGTTAAATATGTTTCCTAAGGGAGTGTTTTTAACTGTAGGGGGTGGGGACGTACAAGGGGAGGAGACCGATCAGTGTTCCACTGTACTGGGAACACAGATCGGTCTCCTCACAACTGACAGGACGTGGATCTGTGTGTTTACACACACAGATCCACGGTCCGGCCCAGTTAACGGGCAATCGCGGTAGCCCGGCGGACATCGCGGCTGCCGGGCACACCGGGAAGCCCAGGCCGTCATATGACGTCCACCCAGGATGGGAGATCGCATCTGTGGACGTCATATTACTATGGCCGGGTACTGAAGTGGTTAATCATACTAC
Source organism: Lithobates septentrionalis (assembly GCA_037952835.1). Taxonomy (NCBI): domain Eukaryota; kingdom Metazoa; phylum Chordata; class Amphibia; order Anura; family Ranidae; genus Lithobates; species Lithobates septentrionalis. The sequence goes on along the minus strand of JBBDGP010000805.1, from coordinate 1,963,175 downwards.
ACTATTATACAGGTCTTGTACTTAGCACAATGGCTTAGTGGTCTGCTCAGATGTCTCCACAGCACTCACGGTACAAGTTCAAATACCAGCCAACCTACCATCCACCAGCTGTGTTTATTTTTTCAGTGCACAAGCAAATTAAAATAAACAAACAAAGAAATGTAAACTGCCGTTAGCTAGTGGGTGGTGTTTGGAATTTCACACAATAATATTATTGAATACTTACATACCATTGCATGCATTTGAAGAGTTAATATAATAGAATCAGCCAAATTAAAGTGCATTGGCTAATTGCCACCATATGCTGCTTTGGCTAATAGTCATTTGCCTTTTTTTCACCAATTCAATTTTTTAGTATTTCTCTGTAGGATTTAAACCCATGAGTCCTTCAAAGCCTGAGTCTTTCAAGTTAGAAGTGCTGACCACTAGCCTATTGGGCGTAGCACAATCATACATAAAAAATACATTTCCTAGTGTTTGATGTTTCTTCTCCCCGAGCTGTCTCTCCTGCTGCCGCTGTCTTCTCCCGCTGATGTGTTCTTCCGCGCAGCCGGTTACCCACTAATAAAAAAAAAAGCCACTCTTCTTCTGTGGCAGTCTTCTGTGGCCATCCAATAATGTCACCCGGAGAGTCCGCTCCATGGCTATGTAAGAGATGCCACACAGCGGCTGAAAACACATCGGAGGAAGACCGCCGCAGAAGAAGAGAGGCTTTTTTTTTATTAGCGGGTAACCGTCGGTGCGGAAGAACACAGCAGATGGAGAAGACGGCGGCGGCAGGAGAGACGGCTCTGGGAGAATACAGCTCGGGGAGAAGATGGAGGAGGGAGAGACAGCATCTGGAAAAGACGGCTCAGGGAAGAAGACAGCTCTGAGCTATTTTACAATAAAGGACTTGTCAAAAGCCGGCTATTGATTTTTTTACATTTCACTGCTTTTTTTGGTGAACAGGTAGGGGTACGATCTACCCCATACCTATTCGCATAGGGGCGCAGGATCTGGGAGCCCGTTTGTTCAATTCTGATTAACCCCCTGCCCGCAGACCGACAACCACCGACCAGGGTTGTTGGGAAGAGGCCCTTGTTTGGGGCATGTGGCCTGGTACGGTTTAGAAGGGGAGGGTGCTCGCTCGCCCCCCCCCCCCCCCTATTCTGACCTCCAGGCTGCATGCTCGGATAAGAGTATGGTATGGATTTTGGGGGGATCCCACGTCAATTTTATTTTATATTTTGGTGTGGGTTTCCCCTTAAAGTCCATACCAGACCCGAAGGGCCTGGTTATGTACTGGGGGGACCCTACAGCATTTTTTTTCCCTTGATTTTTGGAATTCCACAACATAATATTATTGAATAAGTACATACCATTGCATGCATTTGAAGAGTTAAAATATGGAATAAACCAAACTGATGTGCATTGGCTAATTATGCTGCTGAGTACAATGCATGCTTTCAGGAGATGATGCTGTCAGTGGGATTTGAGGGCAGCAAGGCATACCGCTATGCTACAGAGCTGAGCACATACCTACAGAGAAAATACATTTACTAATGTTTGATTCTATACAATAATGTTTTGCATTTCAGGCATTGATATTATAGTAACAACCATGCAGATGTGGCATTGGCTAATAGGTGTTCGCCTCTTTTTAGCATATGCTGCTGAGTCTAATGCAAGCTTTCAGTAGGTGATACCATCTGTGTGATTTTCAGCCATTTGAGCACAATTATATTGAGAACATACATTTACTTGTGTTTGATGGTGGGACTACTTTATATTCTAGGTATAATAGTACTCTGCACAGTGACTTAGGCCCCTTTCACACTTGTGTGACCTGAAAGTTGCACGATTTTGATGCGACTTTAAGCAATGCCTGTGTAATCTTGAGGTCTATGGATGCAGGAGTCGCAGGGAAAGGCGCGCAATTGTCCCGCAATTTTGCATCACCAATTTTGCCGCGATTCCAGGGAATGCCTGTGTAAACTTGAGGTCTATGGACCTCAACTCGCATCAAGGTTGGACCAAAGTAGTACAGGGACTACTTTGAAGTCGGTGTGACTTGAAGTCGCACAGATATGAATGGTACACATTGAAAATCATGGGGTATGACTTGTCATGCGACTTTGATGTCCAAAGTTACACAGGTGTGAAAGGGGCCTCAGCCCGACTTTGTGAGCGTTTTCAGAGACATCAGTGCACTTTCCTGCACAAATGTCTAGTGAAATCACATAGGTCCCAACTGTCCCTGATTTGGAACAAAGTCCCTCTGTCCCTCTTTCCTCCTCATTTGTCCCTCATTTTGCTCTGATCTGACCACCCCCACATTGAGTAAGTACATATCCTACACTTACCCGGCAAATCAGCAGCACCTCCTGTTTGCTAAAGGGAGACCTCGCCATGTCCACCTAAATGAATGAATGAATGAATGAAAGATTTGTAAAGCGCTGCAAATGCGAACTGAATCGCCTCAAGGCGCTGGATGCATTCTCTGTTGTCAGCTTCTCAGAAAAGGAAGGTCTTTCGTTTTTTTCTGAAGGCCTGGTGGTTTTCTTCCATGCGGATGTTAGTTGGAAGAGCATTCCATAGTCGAGGTCCTTGGACTGCGAATCTTCAATCTCCCTTTGCTTTGTAGCGGTATTTGGGAATGGTAAGGAGGTTTTGGTTAGCTGATCAAAGACTGAGATTCGGTGTGTAGTGTTTTATTTTCTCGCGGAGATATGGTGGGGCGTTTCCTTGTATGCATTTGTGGGTGAGGCAGAGGGTCTTGAATGTGATCCGATTCTTCACGGTTAGCCAGTGTAGGCTCTTTAGGGAGGAGGAGATGGATTCCCAGGGTTTTTTTCCTGTTAACAGTCTAGCCGCCGTGTTTTGGATGAGTTGTAAATGCGCAAGTTGATATTGGGGTAGTCCTACGTAGAGCGAATTTGCGCAGTCGAGTCGTGAATTGATGAAGATTGTTCCCACAACTGCCGCTTTGTCCTCTTCTGGAATGAAGGGGATGAGTCTACGTAGTTGGCGGAGGAGATGGTGGGATCCACTCACCACTGATCCTATTTGTGCATCCATTGTCATTCCTGAGATCGCCCCCCGATCCCCCCCCCAATCACCCCCCCCTGTCACAAACTGACACCAAGCAGGTTTTTTTTTTTTTTTTCTGATTACCGTATTGGTGTCAGTTTGTGACAGTTACAGTGTTAGGACAGTTAGTGTTAGCCCCCTTTAGGTCTAGGATACCCTCCTAACCCCCCTAATAAAGTTTTAACCCCTTGATCACCCCGTCACCAGTGTCACTAAGCGATCATTTTTCTGATCGCTGTATTAGTGTCGCTGGTGACGCTAGTTAGGGAGGTAAATATTTAGGTTCGCCGTCAGCGTTTTATAGCGACAGGGACCCCCATATACTATCTAATAAATGTTTTAACCCCTTGATTGCCCCCTAGTTAACCCTTTCACCACTGATCACCGTATAACCGTTACGGGTGACGCTGGTTAGTTCGTTTATTTTTTATAGTGTCAGGGCACCCGCCGTTTATTACCGAATAAAGGTTTAGCCCCCTGATCGCCCGGCGGTGATATGCGTCGCCCCAGGCAGCGTCAGGTTAGCGCCAGTACCGCTAACACCCACGCACACACCGTACACCTCCCTTAGTGGTATAGTATCTGAACTGATCAATATCTGATCCGATCAGATCTATACTGGCGTCCCCAGCAGTTTAGGGTTCCCAAAAACGCAGTGTTAGCGGGATCAGCCCAGATACCTGCTAGCACCTGCGTTTTGCCCCTCCACCCGGCCCAGCCCAGCCCACCCAAGTGCAGTATCGATCGATCACTGTCACTTACAAAACACTAAACTTATAACTGCAGCGTTCGCAGAGTCAGGCCTGATCCCTGCGATCGCTAACAGTTTTTTTGGTAGCGTTTTGGTGAACTGGCAAGCGCCAGCGGCCTAGTACACCCCGGTCGTAGTCAAACCAGCACTGCAGTAACACTTGGTGACGTGTCGAGTCCCATAAGTGCAGTTTAAGCTGGTGAGGTGGCAAGCACAAGTAGTGTCCCGCTGCCACCAAAAAGACAAACACAGGCCCGTCGTGCCCATAGTGCCCTTCCTGCTGCATTCGCCAATCCTAATTGGGAACCCACCACTTCTGCAGTGCCCGTACTTCCCCCATTCACATCCCTAAACCAAATGCAGTCGGCTGCATGAGAGGCATTTTCTTTATGTCCTCCCGAGTACCCCTACCCAACTAACCCCCCAAAAAAGATGTTGTGTCTGCAGCAAGCGCGGATATAGGCGTGACACCCGCTATTATTGTCCCTCCTGTCCTGACAATCCTGGTCTTTGCATTGGTGAATGTTTTGAACGCTACCATTCACTAGTTGAGTATTAGCGTAGGGTACAGCATTCCACAGACTAGGCACACTTTCACAGGGTCTCCCAAGATGCCATCGCATTTTGAGAGACCCGAACCTGGAACCGGTTACAGTTATAAAAGTTACAGTTACAAAAAAAGTGTTAAAAAAAAAAAAAACACAAACAAAAATATAAAATAAAAAATAATAGTTGTCGTTTTATTGTTCTCTGTCTCTCTATTGTTCTGCTCTTTTTTACTGTATTCTATTCTGCAATGTTTTATTGTTATTATGTTTTATCATGCTTGCTTTTCAGGTATGCAATTTTTTATACTTTACCGTTTACTGTGCTTTATTGTTAACTATTTTTTTGTCTTCAGGTACGCCATTCACGACTTTAAGTGGTTATACCAGAATGATGCTTGCAGGTTTAGGTATCATCTTGGTATCATTCTTTTCAGCCAGCGGTCGGCTTTCATGTAAAAGCAATCCTAGCGGCTAATTAGCCTCTAGACTGCTTTTACAAGCAGTGGGAGAGAATGCCCCCCCCCCCCACTGTCTTCCGTGTTTTTCGCTGGCTCTCCTGTCTCAACAGGGAACCTGAGAATGCAGCCGGTGATTCAGCCAGCTGACCATAGAGCTGATCAGAGACCAGAGTGGCTCCAAACATCTCTATGGCCTAAGAAACCGGAAGCTACGAGCATTTTATGACTTAGATTTCGCCTGATGTAAATAGCGCCATTGGGAAATTGGGGAAGCATTTTATCACACCGATCTTGGTGTGGTCAGATGCTTTGAGGGCAGAGGAGAAATCTAGGGTCTAATAGACCCCAATTTTTTCAAAAAAGAGTACCTGTCACTACCTATTGCTATCATAGGGGATATTTACATTCCCTGAGATAACAATAAAAATGATTAAAAAAAAATGAAAGGAACAGTTTAAAAATAAGATAAAAAAGCAAAAAAATAATAAAGAAAAAAAAAAAAAAAGCACCCCTGTCCCCCCTGCTCTCGCGCTAAGGCGAACGCAAGCGTCGGTCTGGCGTCAAATGTAAACAGCAATTGCACCATGCATGTGAGGTATCACCGCGACGGTCAGATCGAGGGCAGTAATTTTAGCAGTAGACCTCCTCAGTAAATCTAAAGTGGTAACCTGTAAAGGCTTTTAAAGGCTTTTAAAAATGTATTTATCTGTTGCCACTGCACGTTTGTGCGCAATTGTAAAGCATGTCATGTTTGGTATCCATGTACTCGGCCTAAGATCATCTTTTTTATTTCATCAAACATTTGGGCAATATAGTGTGTTTTAGTGCATTAAAATGTAAAAAAGTGTGTTTTTTCCCCAAAAAATGCGTTTGAAAAATCGCTGCGCAAATACTGTGTGAAAAAAAAAATGAAACACCCACCATTTTAATCTGTAGGGCATTTGCTTTAAAAAAATATATAATGTTTGGGGGTTCAAAGTAATTTTCTTGCAAAAAAAAATAATTTTTTCATGTAATCAAAAAGTGTCAGAAAGGGCTTTGTCCTCAAGTGGTTAGAAGAGTGGGTGATGTGTGACATAAGCTTCTAAATGTTGTGCATAAAATGCCAGGACAGTTCAAACCCCCCCCAAATGACCCCATTTTGGAAAGTAGACACCCCAAGCTATTTGCTGAGAGGCATGTCGAGTCCATGGAATATTTTATATTGAGACAAATTTTTTTTTTTTTTTTGCACAAAGTTGTCACTAAATGATATATTGCTCAAACATGCCATGGGAATATGTGAAATTACACCCCAAAATACATTCTGTTGCTTCTCCTGAGTACGGGGATACCACATGTGTGAGACTTTTTGGGAGCCTAGCCGCGTACAGGACCCCGAAAACCAAGCACCGCCTTCAGGCTTTCTAAGGGCGTAAATTTTTGATTTCACTCTTCACTGCCTATCACAGTCTCGGAGGCCATGGAATGCCCAGGTGGCACAAAACCCCCCCCCCAAATGACCCCATTTTGGAAAGTAGACACCCAAAGCTATTTGCTGAGCGGTATAGTGAGTATTTTGCAGACCTCACTTTTTGTCACAAAGTTTTGAAAATTAAAAAAAGAAAAAAAACATTTTTTTTCTTGTCTTTCTTCATTTTCAAAAACAAATGAGAGCTGCAAAATACTCACCATGCCTCTCAGCAAATAGCTTGGGGTGTCTACTTTCCAAAATGGGGTCATTTGGGGGGGGTTTGTGCCACCTGGGCATTCCATGACCTCCGAAACTGTGATAGGCAGTGAAGAGTGAAATAAAAAATGTACACCCTTAGAAATCCTGAAGGCGGTGATTGGTTTTCGGGGCCCCGTACGCGGCTAGGCTCCTGAAAAGTCCCACACATGTGGTATCCTCGTACTCAGGAGAAGCAGCAGAATGTATTTTGGGGTGCAATTCCACATATGTCCATGGCCTGTGTGAGCAATATATCATTTAGTGACAACTTTGTGCAAAAAAAAAAAAAAATTGTCACATTCCCGCAACTTGTGTCAAAATATAAAATATTCCATGGACTCAACATGCCTCTCAGCAAATAGCTTGGGGTGTCTACTTTCCAAAATGGGGTCATTTGGGGGGGGGGTTGTGCCATCTGGGCATTTTATGGCCTTCAAAACTGTGATAGGTAGTGAGGACTAAAATCAAAAATGTACGCCCTTAGAAATCCTGAAGGCAGTGATTGGTTTTCGGGCCCCGTACGCGGCTAGGCTTCCAAAAAGTCCCACACATGTGGTATCCCCATACTCAGGAGAAGCAGCTAAATGTATTTTGGGGTGCAATTCCACATATGCCCATGGCCTGTGTGAGCAATATATCATTTAGTGACAACTTTTTGTAATTTTTTTTTTTTTTTGTCATTATTCAATCACTTGGGACAAAAAAAATGAATATTCAATGGGCACAACATGCCTCTCAGCAATTTCCTTGGGGTGTCTACTTTCCAAAATGGGGTCATTTGTGGGGGTTTTGTACTGCCCTGCCATTTTAGCACCTCAAGAAACGACATAGGCAGTCATAAATTAAAGGCTGTGTAAATTCCAGAAAATGTACCCTAGTTTGTAGGCGCTATAACTTTTGCGCAAACCAATAAATATACACTTATTGACATTTTTTTTACCAAAGACATGTGGCCGAATACATTTTGGCCTAAATGTATGACTAAAATTGAGTTTATTGGATTTTTTTTAGAACAAAAAGTAGAAAATATCATTTTTTTTCAAAATTTTCGGTCTTTTTCCGTGTATAGCGCAAAAAATAAAAACGGCAGAGGTGATCAAATACCATCAAAAGAAAGCTCTATTTGTGGGAAGAAAAGGACGCAAATTTCGTTTGGGTACAGCATTGCATGACCGCGCAATTAGCAGTTAAAGCGACGCAGTGCCAAATTGTAAAAAGTGCTCTGGTCAGGAAGGGGGTAAATCCTTCCGGGGCTGAAGTGGTTAATGATGGGCATCAATATGGCTGCACTGATGGGCACTGATACAGCAGCACAGATGGGCACCGATGAGGTGGCACTGATGAGGTGGCACGGACGGGCACTGATGATGAGCACTGATAGGCGGCACTGATGGGCACTGATAGGTGGCACTGATGGGCACTGATAGGCGGCACTGATGGGCATTCGTAGGTGGCATTGATGGGTACTTATGGGTGGCACTGATGGGTACTTATGGGTGGCACTGATGGGTGGCACAGATGGGCACCGATGAGGTGGCACTGATGAGGTGGCACGGACGGGCACTGATGATGAGCACTGGTATGCGGCACTGATGGGCACTCATAGGTGGCACCGATGGGCACTCATAGGCGGCACTGATGGGCATTCGTAGGTGGCATTGATGGGTACTTATGGGTGGCACTGATGGGTACTTATGGGTGGCACTGATGGGTGGCACAGATGGGCACTGATGGGCACTGATAGGTGGGCACTGATGGGTACGGATGGGCACTGATGGGTGGCATTGATGACATTGATTGGTGGCACTGATGCCCCTAAGGGTGGCATTGCTGGGCATCACTGCTATATAATGGTGCCAATCAGTGCCCATTTGTGGGCACTGATTGGCACAGATTGGGCACTGACTGGGCACATTGGGCACATGTGGATGGCCATGGGGTACATACCTGGCCATCCACATGTTGCCCCCTTCCCTGGTGGTCCTAGTGGCGATCCCTGGTGGTCCAGTGTGGTCATCTAAGGGGAGGCTGCGCTGATAAACAATCAGCACAGACCCCCCCTGTCAGGAGAGCCGCCGATCAGCTCTCCTCTACTCGCTTCTGTCAGACGCGAGTGAGGAAAAGCCAATCAACAGCTCTTCCTATTGACATCGTGATCAGCCGTGATTGGCCGGAGGCTCTTTACCAAGATTGGTGGAGCGGTGTGTCAGACTGACACACCGCTCCACCGATCGCCGCGATGCGCGCCCCCGCGGGCGCGTGGCGGCATGTTATCCTGCTGAACGTCATATGACGCCCAGTCAGGATAACTGAACCACCGCCCGGCCGTCATCTGCTATGGGCCGGGCGGGAAGTGGTTAAAATCACTGCTTCCAAAAAAACGGGCGTTTTTAAAACTTTTTTTTTGCATTGATACATGTTCCCTGGGGCAGGACCCGGGTCCCCAAACCCTTTTTAGGACAATAACTTGCATATTAGCCTTTAACCACTTCAGCCCCGGAAGGATTTACCCCCTTCCTGACCAGAGCACTTTTTACAATTTGGCACTGCGTCGCTTTAACTACTAATTGCGTGGTCATTCAATGCTGTACCCAAACGAAATTTGCATCCTTTTCTTCCCACAAATAGAGCTTTCTTTTGATGGTATTTGATCACCTCTGCCGTTTTTATTTTTTGCGATATAAACGATATTTTCTACTTTTTGTTCTAAAAAAAATCCAATAAACTCAATTTTAGTCATACATTTAGGCCAAAATGTATTTGGCCACATGTCTTTGGTAAAAAAAATGTCAATAAGCGTATATTTATTGGTTTGCGCAAAAGTTATAGCGTCTACAAACTAGGGTACATTTTCTGGAATTTACACAGCTTTTAGTTTATGACTGCCTATGTCATTTCTTGAGGTACTAAAATGGCAGGACAGTACAAAACCCCTCCAAATGACCCCATTTTGGAAAGTAGACACCCCAAGGAAATTGCTAAGAGGCATGTTGAGCCCATTGAATATTTATTTTTTTGTCCCAAGTGATTGAATAATGACAAAAAAAAAAAATTACAAAAAGTTGTCACTAAATGATATATTGCTCACACAGGCCATGGGCATATGTGGAATTGCACCCCAAAATACATTCAGCTGCTTCTCCTGAGTACGGGGATACCACATGTGTGGGACTTTTTGGGAGCCTAGCGGCGTACGGGGCCCCGAAAACCAATCACTGCCTTCAGGATTTCTAAGGGCGTAAATTTTTGATTTCACTCCTCTCTACCTATTACAGTTTTGAAGGCCATAAAATGCCCAGATGGCACAAAACCCCCCAAATGACCCCATTTTGGAAAGTAGACACCCCAAGCTATTTGCTGAGAGGCATGTTGAGTCCATGGAATATTTTATTTTTTGACACAAGTTGCTGGAAAGTGACAATTTTTTTTTTTTGCACAAAGTTGTCACTAAATGATATATTGCTCACACAGGCCATGGGCATATGTGGAATTGCACCCCAAAATACATTTAGCTGCTTCTCCTGAGTATGGGGATACCACATGTGTGGGACTTTTTGGGAGTCTAGCCGCTTACGGGGCCCCGAAAACCAAGCACCGCCTTCAGGATTTCTAAGGGCATACATTTTTGATTTCACTCCTCACTACCTATCACAGTTTTGAAGGCCATAAAATGCCCAGATGGCACAACCCCCCCCCCCAAATGACCCCATTTTGGAAAGTAGACACCCCAAGCTATTTGCTGAGAGGCCTATTGAGTCTATGGAATATTTTATATTTTGACACAAGTTGCGGAAAAGTGACAAATTATTATTTTTTTTTGCACATAGTTGTCACTAAATGATATATTGCTCAAACATGCCATGGGCATATGTGGAATTACACCCCAAAATACATTCTGCTGCTTCTCCTGAGTATGGGGATACCACATGTGTGGCATTTTTTGGTAGCCTAGCTTCATACGGGGCCCTGAAATCCAATCACAGCCTTGAGGATTTCTAAGGGCGTAAATTTTTGATTTCACTCCTCACTACCTATCACAGTTTCGAAGGCCATAAAATGCCAAGATAGCACAAAACCCCACAAAATGACCCCATTTTGGAAAGTAGACACCCCAAGCTATTTGCTGAGAGGCATGGTGAGTATTTTGCAGCTCTCATTTGTTTTTGAAAATGAAGAAAGACAAGAAAAATATTTTTTTTTTCTTTTTTCAATTTTCAAAAGTTTGTGACAAAAAGTGAGGTCTGCAAAATACTCACTATACCTCTCAGCAAATAGCTTTGGGTGTCTATTTTCCAAAATGGGGTCATTTGGGGGGGGGGGGGGTTGTGCCATCTGGGCATTCCATGGCCTCCGAAACTGTGATAGGCAGTGAAGAGTGAAATCAAAAATTTACGCCCTTAGAAAGCCTGAAGGCGGTGCTTGGTTTTCGGGGGCCCGTACCCGGCTTGGCTATCAAAAAAGTCTCACACATGTGGTATCCCCGTACTCAGGAGAAGCAACAGAATTTATTTTGGGGTGTAATTTCACATATTCCAATGGCACGTTTGAGCGATATATCATTTAGTGACAACTTTGTGCAAAAAAAAAAATTGTCTTTTTCCCGCAACTTGTGTCACAATATAAAATATTCCATGGACTCGACATGCCTCTGAGCAAATAGCTTGGGGTGTCTACTTTCCAAAATGGGGTAATTTGGGGGGGTTTTGAACTGTCCTGGCATTTTATGCACAACATTTAGAAGCTTATGTCACACATCATCCACTCCTCTAACCACTTGAAGACAAAGCCCTTTCTGACACTTTTTGTTTACATGAAAAAATTTTTATTTTTTTTTTGCAATAAAATTACTTTGAACCCCCAAACATTATATTTTTTTTTTTTTTTTTGAAAAATATTTATTGGGTTTTATGACATATATAAGTACAGGACTTAGTGTTACAAAAGTCACAGAGTAATAAACGTACATTCTATAAGTAGCATAACTTCCCATGGTAGTAAAAGTAAACTCTTGTCATATCAATTGGATCAGATGAGAAGTAGCAGAGAGACAAAAATAACATAAAAATAACAATAAGAGAAAAAAAAAGAAAAATTAAGGGAAAGGGAAGATGGGGGGGTTCATGTTTGCCATCCCTTCAACATTACGGGTAGAATTTTTCTCGAGACACAAAATCTTAACATCTAAGTACCTTCAGGAGTGGAGGCAGCGTCTGACTAAACTCAAGAGGGTGGATGTCAAGGGGTACAATAAATTTATGGATAACCTACGGTGGGTTAAAAATAAAAGAATCTGGGATGGGAGGTATTTTGAGTCGACCTAGGGAATTGGTGACATCATTTGTTAAGTACCATTTCGAGTATCGAAATGGGTTCATTATTTCGACCATAGCCTGCGGAGCGAATGTAGCTTCAATGTATTTCCTCCATCTTTTGAAGAAACGGGAAGTTGATCGGAAATTAAGGGTGATGGTGTCCAGCCTTTCTAGATTAAAAAGTGATGTTAAAGCTGTTTTGAACGTTGTTAGGGAAGGAGGAGTAGCTGATATCCAGTGAGACATGATAGTCCTGCGGGCCACTAGAAGACACAGGTGAGCCCAGTGTGGAATATTTTGTGAGACCCTCGTTGGTGATGAGGGTGAAGGGGGTATGTTGAACAGGCATAGTAGGCGGTCCTTTGTGCACTGAAGTTTGTGGACCTCGTTGATATAGTTGATCACCTTAGTCCAGTAAGCATCGATCTTGTTGCAGTCCCAGAGTCTATGTAGTAACGTGGGTCGAGGCATGTTGCACCAGGGACATTGAGCTTGGGTGGGGTCTACCTTGTTGTAGCGGAAGGGGAAATAAGCTCTGTGAATGATCTTGAATTGCGTTTCCCTCCAAGATTCAGAAGAAGTAAGGTTGCGGATTGTCTTGTATCCCTCAAGGATTTTTTCTGGCAGAGATTCGTCACCCAAGACGTGTGTCCACTTTTGAAAGGGTTTGAGGGCATACTTCCGTGTTTGATGTTGTATAAGATAGGAGTAAATATTGGATATGGAGTAGTTGTTACTTTTGATGAGAGTATCAATGCAGGATGTTTCAAGTGGGTTGGTATGAGGACCAGAACATGATTTGAGGTAATTGATGAGTTGGTGATAAAAGAAAGCATGTGTTGGTGGTAGGGAATATTCCCGCATTAGGGTATGAAATGGTTTGAATTTGCCTGGCTTGTTGAGGTAGCAGGAGGAGACATCTGTGAGGCCTTTAAGTTTCCATTGGCCAAAAGCTTTATGAATGAGAGATGGAAGGAACATAGGATTGCCTTGTATTTTGAGGTATTTGGAGATGCTGGACGGAACTTTAAGCAATTTTCTGACTTCTCTCCATGCAATAACCGTATCTTTAATTATTACACTTGTTTTGAGGTGGGGGGGTAGTGTATTGGGATTAGAATGAAGGATGGCCGAGAGGGTATATGGGTGTACCATAGCCTCCTCCAAGTATAGGTTAGAGTATCTAGAACCACCGGTTAGCCAGTCTAAGCCCTGTCTAAGTAAACATGCCAGGTTGTAAAAACGCATATTGGGCAGTCCCGCCCCACCCTCGCCCTTCGGGAGACATAATTTCTGTAGCGCTATGCGAGGTTTTTTGTGAGACCATATAAAGGTAGTTAGGGCCCTCTGGATTTTTTGGATGTCTGAATGTTTAATCAGGAGAGGTATGGTCTGCATTGGGTAGAGCAGGCGCGCAAAGGACACCATTTTGAATAAATGGCATCTCCCAAAGAGCGAGAGAGGTAGGGATCCCCAAGCCTCCAACTCCTTTACAATTTTGGTTATCAAAGGGGGGTAGTTCAAAGAATATAAGGAGGATGGCTCACGTCCTATTTTAATGCCCAGGTATGTAATGTGTTGGTTGGCTATGGTCAAGGGGGATAGGTGTTTCCATTTACTGGAGAGATGGGGGTGTAATGGTAGGATCTCACTTTTGTCAAAATTGATTCTGAATCCCGAGCAGAGTCTAAAGTCTGAAAAAAGTCGTTTGAGTCTGTCAAAGTCTGTGATAGGGTCGGTGGAAAATAGCAGTATGTCGTCCGCGAATAGCGCCGAACGAAGAGTGTGGTTCTCTAGAGTGATGCCACTGATTCCATCAGCCGAATTTAGTATTCTGGACAGGGGTTCGATTGCTAGATTGAACAGGAGTGGAGACAGGGGGCATCCCTGTCTCGTTCCTTTTGTTAATGGAATCGTGTCCGAAATGAAATCAGGGGTGACTAGACGTGCGGTGGGGGATGCATACATTTGAAGCAAGAATCTCATAATCGGTCCTGAGAATCCAAATTGTGTCATCACTCTAAAGAGCCAGGAGAAACTGATGTTATCGAAGGCCTTTTCCGCGTCTAATGACATGATGGCAATGTCTTGGTTGGGGTGAGTTTTGGCGTATTCTAGAGCCATTAAAACCTTACGGATGTTTAGGGTGGCCGATCTGCCCGAGACAAAGCCAGATTGAGCTGGGTGCAATAGAGATGGAAGTAAGGGAGCTAGCCGTGACGCAATTATTTTGGACAAGATTTTGACATCAACATTTATTAATGAAATTGGTCGGTATGAGCCCGGTAATAGGGGGTCTTTCCCTTTTTTAGAGATTAATTTGATGTGAGCCTGTGTTCCCGTAGGAAGATAGGGCCCTCCGTCCCACATAGCTGCGTAGACATGTTTTAAAGTATCAGGGATGAATTCTCTAGTCATTTTATAGAATTCAGCGGTATAACCGTCGGGTCCCGGGGCTTTGGCCGAGGCCATGTTTTTGATCGTGAACCGAATATCATCGACGGTGATGGGGGCATTAATCGTCTCTAATTGTGTGTGGTGGAGTTTGGGTAAGCGTATTTTGTCGAGTAGTAAGTCAGTGGTAGGTAAGTCAGTCGGGTCAGCTTTGTATAGATTGGTATAGTATTCCACGAGTAGGTTGCTTATTTCAGCTGGGGAGGTGGTCAAAGACCCTGTCTTAGCTCTAAGAGCTGAGATACGGGTGGGATGTCTGGGGCCTGAGCACATCTTGGCCAGAAGCCTACCAGCCTTGTTTCCAAATCTATGAAAATGCAATTGGGAGTAAGATGTTTTGGCCGCTTCGTGTTGTTCTGCCCACAGGTCAAAGGTGCTTTTGGCCTGTCTCCATTTTTGTATGTTTTCTATGGTGCGATTTAACGTGAGCTGCTCATGAGCCTGTCGTAGGGCTTCGCTTGATTTACTATACTGTTGCTTGGCTTTCTTTTTAAACTGGGCTGTGTACGAAATTATTTTACCTCTTAAGAAGGCCTTGCCTGCTTCCCAGAACAGGTTAGGGTCCGTAATGTGTGCTCCATTAGTGGAGATGTATTCCTCCCAGGCGCAGTATAATGTATGTTTAAAGTCTTCATTGTCACTTAAATAGGAGGGGAAACGCCAAGTAGGGGAGGGAGATGAGCGAGCTGTTTGGGTGAGATGAATCACGATTGGGCTGTGATCTGAGATCACTGCATCTTGTATGTCTGATGCACTGATTATGGAGCTCAGGGATGGGGAGGCAAAAAAATAGTCTATACGTGAAAACGTGTTGTGCGGGGGCGAGAAAAAGGAGTATTCCCGTTCCGTTGGGTGCATTAGGCGCCATACATCCTCAAATTGTATGGAGGCAATGGTTTGTGCCAATAGGGTGGTTGTACATGATGGGGAAGTACGGGTTTGTGTTCTGTGTGTAGGGGGGCCCGAACGATTAGCCAAGGGGGACATGACTGAGTTAAAGTCCCCGCCCAATAGGTGTAGCGTCTCTGGTGTAGTCAGCACCCATTTCACTAAGTCCTGGAAGAAGGAGGTGTCAGGAGAGTTGGGAGCATAAATGTTAGTAAGTGCTATGTATTTGTCATCTATGGTCAGATGTAGAGTCATTTTTCTTCCCTCTGAGTCAACCTTGATATCTCTGACTTTGTGTTGTAGATTTTTATGCAGGAGGATAGCAACCCCTGCTTTACGTCCCACTGCTGGTGAACCATATACAGAGCCCACCCACAATTTACATAGACGTTGCAAATCGTCTGCAGCCAGATGTGTCTCCTGAAGTAGAGCCACATCTGCCCGGAGACGCCGCAGGTGTCTGAGAATGGACATACGTTTGTTGGGGGAACGCAGCCCCTTAACATTCCATGAGACAAACTTTAGGTGACTCCCTGGTGTAGACTGTGACATAGTTGGCATTTGAAAGTGTTTTGGTTTAGGGGCTTGTATAGAAGCCCCTGAGTGGATGTATTATCTACTTCCTGGGAGCCGCCAAAGCGCCTCGGAACCCCTGAAGACATAGGAATTAGGCTGGCAAACATGAACTTAAACTTCTCTAAGCAACAATAATATGTAAACATTAGTAAGGCAGTATATCGTGTAAGGAAATACAAATCTCGAGTTGTGGACTTCTCTTTTTTCCACATGAGGTCTCACCTATCTAGCCAGCGTAGCTCCCATTGATTGCCAGCTCCTCAGCTAGGGGCAGGGCGGTAGCAACGGGGGGGTGGGGATAGGGAAGGTGAGGGAGAGGAAGGGGGAATAGGGAGGGGGGGGAGTAGGATAGGAAGGGGGGGTGGTCCGGGGGGGGATCTCCTGAGGAGGTAGTGCAGGCGTAAAGTAATCAATGGCGAGGTACACTGAACATAGGGGAGAGCCCTCCTCTTAAAATTAGGCTTAAGTAGCCGAAAATTAGAAAATACATACAAACATAACATTTCAAGTGTCTTTGTAAGGGAAGGTTTCCCAGGTAATGGGGGGTTATGGCAGTCATTGATTAACATGACTATAACATTATAACGTTATAATTCTTAACTGTGTAACTTTAGCCACAGGCTGGAAGGGGTAGTGCTCTATAGAGAGCATGTACGGGAGTTTATAAAACCCTCAGAAAGAAAAGAGAAAAAAACATCTTCATCTTAATGATAAAGATTTTTATAGGAAAAAAAAAAAATATAAAAGATGGGTTGATACTTCCCGTCCTAAGGTGACGATGTCAAAAGGGTGGTGATGTGGAGTCTACCATCAGTTCCTTCAACGATTCCCAGAACGGTCTTCCTGGTTGGTGAAGCGGCTGCGCTTATATGGAGGCTTGGTTGGGCTTCGGGGGTGTTTAGGGGGTCCATAGGGATGTTGTGAAGATGACGATGGTGACCCCTCTGCTGCGGCACTGTGTTCCATTTCGGAGCTTCTGTTAGTTAGGTAGGTCTCCGCCTCTTCTGGTGTATGGAAGGTGAGTTGCTCCCCTTCAGATGTTTGAACGCGGAGGACAGCTGGATAGGCTAGGGAGAATCGGATCTGATTGTGGTGCAGAGTGGAGCATACCGAGGAGAATGCCTTGCGTTGTTTCATTACCTCTATGGAATAGTCCGCGAAGAGTAGCAGTTTCGCGCCTTCCACCACCAGGGAGCGTGTGCGACGGAATTTTTGCATTATGGCGTTTTTGTCGGCGTAGTTTAAGTATTTCACTATCACATTCCGGGGTTTAGCACGTGTGTCAGAGTATTGGCCCATGCGGTGTGCTCGTTCAACCGTACACGGTATGCGGAGGCCAAGTTGTTCTGGGATGGTTTTTGCACAAATGTTTGTAAGGTGGGAAGCTGGGATCGACTCTGGCAGACCAATGATGCGCAGATTATTTCTTCTTGAGCGATTTTCCAAATCGTCCAATTTGTCCCATATGTCTCTGTGGGAAGCATTTATGCGTGCAAGTGCTGCAGATGAGGCAGTGCAGTCATCTTCTAATATTGAAATTCTTTCCTCCGTCTGGGAGATGCGCTGGGCCTGGGCCTGGAGTTCTATGTGCAGCTGTTCAAGTCCCCTGTGTACCGCTGCGTCCACAGTGGCTGTAAGGGATGGCCCCAGAAGTTGAACTACCGCCTGGGCAATGTTGGCAGGGGATGCGGGGTCGGATTCTGTCACAGCTGGGGCAGGGGGAGGCTGTGGCTGCTGCTGAGGCCGCTCTGTTAAGTCCGGAGCGGCCGCCATCTTGGCTGATTCGTCCGCTGTGTCTCCCGCCGGCGGAGCTGTGGAGGGGGGCGAGGACAGCGCCCGAGCGTATGATCGCTCCACAAAGCGATCCATGCCTGCCTGGGATGAAGTGGAGGCGATGGGGGTTTCCCCGGTGCTGTGGCTGGCTTATATGCCGGTTTTGTGAGGAGCTGTGCGGGAGCTGGAGCCGCTTACCTCCTCCTCATGTGGCGCCGGAACCGGAAGTCCATATATTTTTTTTAAAGCAAATGCCCTACAGATTAAAATGGTGGGTGTTTCATTTTTTTTTTTCACACAGTATTTGCGCAGCGATTTTTCAAACGCATTTTTTGGGGAAAAAACACACTTTTTTAAATTTTAATGCACTATAACACACTATATTGCCCAAATGTTTGATGAAATAAAAAAGATGATCTTAGGCCGAGTACATGGATACCAAACATGACATGCTTTAAAATTGCGCACAAACATGCAGTGGCGACAAACTAAATAAATTTTTAAAAGCCTTTAAAAGCCTTTACAGGTTACCACTTTAGATTTACAGAGGAGGTCTACTGCTAAAATTACTGCCCTCGATCTGACCTTCGCGGTGATACCTCACATGCATGGTGAAATTGCTGTTTACATTTGACGCCAGACCGACGCTTGCGTTGGCCTTTGCGCGAGAGCAGGGGGGGCAGGGGTGCTTTTTTTTTTTCTTTATTATTTTTTTGATTTTTTATCTTATTTTTAAACTGTTCCTTTCATTTTTATTGTTATCTCAGGGAATGTAAATTTCCCCTATGATAGCAATAGGTAGTGACAGGTACTCTTTTTTGAAAAAATTGGGGTCTATTAGACCCTAGATCTCTCCTCTGCCCTCAAAGCATCTGACCACACCAAGATCGGTGTGATAACATGCTTTCCCAATTTCCCAATGGCGCTGTTTACATCCGGGGAAATCTAAGTCATGAAATGCTCGTAGCTTCTGGTTTCTTAGGCCATAGAGATGTTTGGAGCCATTCTGGTCTCTGATCAGCTCTATGGTCAGCTGGCCGAATCACCGGCTGCATTCTCAGGTTCCCTGTTGGGACAGGAGAGCCAGAATAAAACATGGAAGACGGTGGGGGGGGGGGCATTCCCTCCCACTGCTTGTAAAAGCAGTCTAGAGGCTAATTAGCCGCTAGGATTGCTTTTACATGAAAGCCGACCGCTGGCTGAAAAGAATGATACCAAGATGATACCTAAACCTGCAGGCATCATTCTGATATAACCACTCAAAGTCCAGCAACATACCAGTATGTTGCTGGTCCTTGTTGGGCATATATTGTAAACTTTTTTTTCATGCAGCCTGTGGGCTGAACGAAAAAAAAAATATTGATCGGTGGGTATGCCCACCATTAGAATACCTCCCTTCATCCACCCACTTCTAATGATGGGCATACATGCACCGTATATATATGCCGAAGCATGGGGGCATCCTCCCGCAAAAGTTAGGAGCAAATCGCTCCTCCACCCACTGCTGCCCCCTCGCTTCGGCATATATGCTGAAGTATGTAACTGTGGTGGTGAAATCACCTCCGACAGCGCTGGAGTCACGGCTTTATGTATCGTGGGAGCAAACGCTGTTGCTGTCAAGATAAATAAATCCGCTCTGCAGCTGAATGGCATACCTGAAAACAAAAAAGTGGTTAACAATAAAAAAACAAAGTATAAAAAAATTGCATACCTATAAAGCAAACATGATAAAAACATAACAATAAAACATTGCAGTATAGAATACAATAAAAAAGAGCAGAACAATAGAGAGAGAATAGAGAGAGAACAATAAAACAACAACTATTTTTGGTTTTTTTATTTTATATTTTTTTGTATTTTTATTTTTTTTATTTTTTTATTTTTTTTACACTTTTTTTAGTAACTTTAACTTTTTTAACTGGTACCAGGTTTGGGTCTCTCAAAATGCGATGGCATCTTGGGAGACCCTGTGAAAGTGTGTCCTAGTCTGTGCAGTGCTGTACCCTACGCTAATACTCAACTGGTGTATGGTAGCGTTCAAAACATTCACCAATGCATAGACCAGGATTGTCAGGACAGGAGGGACAACAATACCGGGTGTCACGCCTAAATCCGCGCTTGCTGCAGACACGACATCTTTTTTGGGGGGCTCGTTGGGTAGGGGTACTCGGGAGCACATAAGGAAAATGCCTCTCATGCAGCTGGCTTAATGCATTTGGTTGGGGAAGGTGAGGTGGAGCACCGTCTGGAAACAGAAGGGCTCTGACGATGTCTTCCTGGAATTTAAGGAAGGATCCAGTCCATCCTGAAGCTCTGTATAGCACATGAGCATTCAGCAAAGCCAATTGAAATAAATAAACAGACACTTTTTTTGTACCAGCGTCTGGCCTTACGGGCAACTAGGTACGGCGCCAACAACTGGTCGTTGAGGTCCACCCCTCCCATATTGAGGTTATATTCGTGGACACAGAGGGGTTTCTCCACAACACCAGTCGCCGTAGTAATTTGGGTCGTCGTGTCTGCATGAAGGGAGGTAAGAACGAAAACATTCTTATTGTCCCTCCACTTCATAGCGAGCAAATTATTACACTGCAAGCAGGCTCTCTCCCCCAGCCTAAGACGGGAATCTACAAGCCGCTGGGGACAGCCCCGGCGATTAGGTCGCACGATGCCACATGCTCCAATCTGTTGATCAAAAAGGTGACTAAAAAGTGGCACGCTCGTGTAATAATTGACCACGTACAAGTGGTACCCCTTTCCGAATAAGCGTGACACCAAGTCCCACACTATCTTGCCAGCGCTTCCTATGTAGTCAGGGCAGTTTGTCGGCTCTACGTGACTATCTTTGCCCTCTTAAACCATAAAACTACATGTATAGCCTGTGGCCCTGTCACAGAGCTTATACATCTTGACCCCGTATCTGGCACGCTTGCTGGGAAGGTACTGTTTGAATGACAAGCGGCCAGAAAATTTAATCAGGGACTCATCAACGCAGACAACTTGATGGGGAGTAAACAAGTCTGCAAAACGCTGGTTGAAGTGGTTTACGAGGGGCCGAATTTTGTAGAGCTGATCGTATTCAGGGTCTCCACGAGGACGACAGAGTTCATTGTCGTTGAAGTGCATGAACCGCAAAATCTGCTCGTATCGTGCCCTGGTCATGGAGGCAGAGAACACGGGCATATGGTAAATTGGGTCAGCGGACCAATATGACCGCAACTCACTCTTTTTATTTATGCCCATGTTGAGGGAAAGGCCCAGAAAGAGCTTAAATTCGGAAACCGTAATTGGTTTCCAATCT
Organism: Lithobates septentrionalis; assembly: GCA_037952835.1. Classification (NCBI taxonomy): domain Eukaryota; kingdom Metazoa; phylum Chordata; class Amphibia; order Anura; family Ranidae; genus Lithobates; species Lithobates septentrionalis. The sequence continues at coordinate 1,942,331 of JBBDGP010000805.1, read as the reverse complement.
CTGGCAAGGGAGGACTGGGGAATAGTAGCGATGTGTTGGCCAGCGTACAAATTGCTTTGGTCCACAATAGATCTAAACAGATCTTCGGTGAAAAACAGCGAATAAAAGTCCAGTGGCGTAAAATCAACAGTTTCCACCTGAATTCCAGGTTGGCCAGTGAATGGGGAAGTACGGGTGCTGCAGAAGTGGTGGGTTCCCAATTCGGATTGGCGAATGCAGCAGGAAGGGCACTATGGGCACGACGGGCCTGTCTTTGTCTTCTTGGTGGCAGCGGGACACTACTTGTGCTTGCCACCTCGCCAGCTTGAACTGCACTTATGGGACTCGCCACGTCACCAAGTGTTACTGCAGTGCTGGATGTACGACCAGGGTGTACTAGGCCGCTGGTGCTTGCCAGTTCACCAGAAGGAATAGCGGCACTAGTACTTCTCTGCTCCATACGAGAGCCCTGCGGTTCTTGCACTTCAAGGACAGAAGAAGAAGATCGGGGTCTGGTACGCCTGACCTTGGCAGGGACCACAACTCCGTCGTCAGAGCTATCTGTCATGGAGCCGCTGTCCTCTACAGGATCGTATTCTGAGCCTGAATCTGACAGATGAGTGACTTCCTCTTCACTATCTGTCATGCTCAGAAATGTGTAGGCCTCTTCACTAGTGTACCTTCGATTTGCCATTTTGGGCTCTAAATGTAGGGGTACACGAGTGAAACTCACAGGCAAAAAAGCTCCTGACTGTTAGCGACTGATTCAAAACGCCAAAAAACTGTTAGCGATCGCAGGGATCAGGCCTGACTCTGCGAACGCTGCAGTTATGTGTGCTTAGTGTTTTGTAAGTGTCAGTGATCGATCGATACTGCACTTGGGTGGGCTGGGCTGGGCCGAGGGGCAAAACGCAGGTGCTAGCAGGTATCTGGGCTGATCCCGCTAACACTGCGTTTTTTTGGGGGGGACCCTAAACTGCTGGGAAGTATAGATCTGATCGGATCAGATATCGATCCGTTCAGATACTATAGCACTAAGGGAAGTGTATGCTGCGTGCGCGGGTGTTAGCGGAACTGGCGCTAACCTGACGCTGCCTGGGGCGACGCAGACCTTATCTGATCCTAAAAACGTAACTTATATCACCGCCGGGCAATTAGGGGGTTAAACCTTTATAAGGTAATAAACGGCGGGTGCCCTAAAACTATAATAAACTATAAAAAACAAACTAACTAACCAGCGTCACCCGTAAAACTTATACGGTGATCGCTAGTGAAAGGGTTAACTAGGGGGCAATCAGGGGGTTAAAACCTTTAGTAGGTAGTATATGGGGGTCCCTGTCGCTATAAAACACTGACAGTAAACCTATATACTTACCTCCCTAACTAGCGTCACCTGTGCCACTAATACAGCGATCAGAAAAACGATCGCTTAGCGACACTGGCGACGGGGGGGTGATCAAGGGGTTAACCTTTATTAGGGGGGGTTAGGGGGGTACCCTAGACCTAAAGGGGGGTACCCCAGACCTAAAGGGGGCTAACCTAACTGCCCTAACACTTATAACTGTCACAAACTGACACCAATGCAAAAAAAAAAAACTGCTATTGGTGTCAGTGTGACAGGGGGTACAGGGGGGTGATCGGTGGGTGATGGAGGGTGAAAAGTGTGCCTAGTGTGTTCTACTGTTAGTGTAGTATTGGTGCACTTACTTGGATGTCTTCTCTCCTCGGCGCCGGAACGAAAAGACCGGCTCGAGGAGGGATGACATCACTTCCTCTCCCTCTGTTTACATTACAGAGGGAGAGAAAGGATTTTCATTCGCCGGGAGCGATCGGGAGGGAGTGGCCAACAATGGATGGCCTCCCCCTCACCTCTCATCGCCCGCGAAGAAATGCCGGCCGCCTCTGGCACCTGGGGGGTTCCGGTCAGGACCCCCCACCCGCGGGAGGCAGATCACGTATGGGTACGTGATTCTGCCTGCCCGTGCCATTCTGCTGACGTATATCAGCGTGAGGCGGTCGGCAAGTGGTTAAAATTAGCACTTTTGATTTCGAACGTTCGAGTCCCATAGACAGTAATGGGGTTCTAAAGTTTGCGCGAACTTTCGGTCCGTTCGCAGGTTCTGGTGCGAACCGAACCGGGGGGGGGGTGTTCGGCTCATCCCTAGTGTATAACGGGAAACACATTATTTTTATCTGCAGGATTATAGAAACATACTTAACAGTCATTCTTACAAAGCATTCCAACATAATATTAAAAAAGGCACTGATTCAAAACATAACACCCACCACCACCCCACAAGCCACACATACATACATTTGTGACCGTGTTCTGCTGGAAGCTGCATTTCTGTGTACATGATTAACCTCCCTGGCGGTATGATTATTTCAGATTTTTGGTGCTGAAAGCGGTACCATTATTTTGCATGGAAATTTGGCGTTTTATATTGTAGGCCTGTAATTCTTAGGAATAACACACTTAAATCTGTCCAAACAAGAGTCTAGTAGACACCCCCTGGGTATGATAAAGTTTGGAACACTAAATCATAAATTATAATATAATAAATAACTATAAATATTTATAAGAAATAATAATATAATAATAATAAAATGATTCAACAATGTAATCGAATCAAAAACACTGAAATTTGCTCAGTTGCAGAATTGTCGCTGTCGTTACTTTCAGTGTTTGATGACGGATTTCCCAAAAAATCGCTATCGCTCAATTCTGCAAGTGATTCTAATTTATTACATAATAAAAATAGTACATATAAACCAGACAGGCAGACATATACTACAAACAGCGCTAATTGTTGAGCAAAGATAATTAAATAAAATCATGCGGCCAACAACGCATAGAAACAATCAAGCAGAGAGGTAGAGAGTCTGTGAAGTGCTCAGAAAAAGTCCTTCAGTGACAATGCAGTCGTAACTCAGTGTGCGCCTTCCACCGGTCAGCAAATTTTCACCCTGTGTTGACACTCTCCCCCTAGGGGATCGAACTCACCAGATCTATTAGTTTTAAAAGCCTTCAAGAAAAGGATCTTCCAACACCACTCTCTCAATACCGCTCCTGGGGGTTCAGGAGGGGGGCCACAGCTCCAAACAGATAAAAGCCAAAAAAAGAAGAAATATTGTGCACATAGCGTAATTCTGTTTATTAAGCGTACCCCACAATCTTCATAAAAAACCCCTCATCCTATATACGTACACATTAAAACAGTTAGATAAGCAAAATGCAATGGGTAGCGTGTCACCGTTCTGAAGACCGGCCGATTCGATATCCAGGGGAACAAGACACTTCCTGGTTGTAGATCAGGCCGTGGTGGAACGCATACCTCACTTCCGGCGTCGTGTAAGCCACGCTCTGACGCGTTTCGTCATATCCTGACTTCGACAGAGGGCGTGGCTACACGGCGTCATGCAAGGCTTAAATCACCCGCCCCAATCTCAGCTACCAATCGCATAGCAACAAGCCCAACGTCAGGCGCACGACGTCAGACAAGAAGCCCAGCGATGGCTCAGCATAGAGAGAGGAGGGGGGGGGGGGCGTGCCCAACCTTGCTATACATATTCAGTGACCGTGGCGGTGCGTCAGGCTGCATGAGCGATCACTCATCTCACAAGCCCACACAGCACACACACCCACACAATCACCAGCCGGCATAACAAACCAATGTCACTGCAATACAGACAAATGTAATTACATAAACCTGAAGATTACTCAGATATCAACACAATCTTAGTGATAGAGTAAACACTTTCAAACCATAATTTCATAAATATTTACAAGCATAGGAGAAATAGGTTGAATAAACCACATGTATTAAAAATCATAACCCAATAAAGGGCATGCATAAACATCAATACAAATAAAATAAATGTAGACTGGGAAGCATCAGGGTTAAAAGGAGTATACCCCTATACCCTTTTAAAAATAGCAGCATATGACACACATATATAAAAAAACGTCATATTAAAGGTCATGTAGAAATGACATTATAAGAGGACAATGATTAAAACCACTCTGTTTCTGAGATAAACATTGCTCAAAAGATAAACATTGCTCAAAAAATAAACACTGTAATCATTAAAATTAACCAAAAATTATTAATAAAAAATTATTAATAAAAAATTACTTTTAAAAATCGCTGATAAAACAGTTGATGTCTAGGTCAACATTTAACCCCTTTGGCGACAAGGTATCGGCCAAAAATATCCACTGGGTCTCTCTTTTGGAGAGGTCGCGAACCAGATTAGAACCCCTCCATTTCTGTTTGAGGTGGTCAATACCCCAAAACTTAAGACCCGATGGGTCCTGATTATGCTTAAGCTTAAAATGTAAAGAGACGTTATGATCTTTAAAGCCCAGTTTGATATTGGCTATGTGTTCGGCAATTCTTACTCTTAAAAGCCTTTTTGTGCGCCCAATATAAATCAAATCACACGGGCATTGGAGAGCATACACCACATGCGACGTATTGCATGTGATGAATTCACCAATGGCGAATTCTCTACCATTAGAGGTGGACCTAAAATTTTCCACAGCCCTGAGAGGCCTATTGACTTCTCTGCAAGCTCGACATCGTCTACAGCTAAAAAAGCCTTTTCTATCCCAAATAGTGGGCAACCTGGACGGGGGGTCGAGTACTTTCTGCACTATTTTGTCTGCAATATTCATAGATTTTCTATAAATAAACTTGGGTCTGTGTGGCAGGACCGAGTGTAAAACTCTATCCATCAGCAAAACATGCCAATGGGACGCAATAATTTCCTCCACCTCCCTATACTGGGAATGAAAATCTGATATAAAGCTCCACTCGTGACTGTCTCCAGCAATCACGGGTGGAGCTTCACCCAGCAGGGTGGCTCTAGGTTGGAGAGCCAGTTCATGTATAATGGAGTCCAGCATCGTCTCTTGATACCCCTTCTCCATGAATTTTTTCTTTAAAACCTGGGCTTGCACTAGAAAATCCGTATCTTCCGAACAATTCCTTTTTATTCTTGTTAATTGCCCTTTGGGAATGTTCTTAAGCCACAACGGGTGGTGCCCACTCGTAGTGGGTAAGTAGCTGTTAGAGTCGGTGGGCTTAAAGTAAACTTTAGTTGCCAGACCATTCCCTTTCCTAAAAACAGTGACATCCAAAAAGTGTATGTCACTCTTTTGGATGTCACTGTTTTTAGGAAAGGGAATGGTCTGGCAACTAAAGTTTACTTTAAGCCCACCGACTCTAACAGCTACTTACCCACTACGAGTGGGCACCACCCGTTGTGGCTTAAGAACATTCCCAAAGGGCAATTAACAAGAATAAAAAGGAATTGTTCGGAAGATACGGATTTTCTAGTGCAAGCCCAGGTTTTAAAGAAAAAATTCATGGAGAAGGGGTATCAAGAGACGATGCTGGACTCCATTATACATGAACTGGCTCTCCAACCTAGAGCCACCCTGCTGGGTGAAGCTCCACCCGTGATTGCTGGAGACAGTCACGAGTGGAGCTTTATATCAGATTTTCATTCCCAGTATAGGGAGGTGGAGGAAATTATTGCGTCCCATTGGCATGTTTTGCTGATGGATAGAGTTTTACACTCGGTCCTGCCACACAGACCCAAGTTTATTTATAGAAAATCTATGAATATTGCAGACAAAATAGTGCAGAAAGTACTCGACCCCCCGTCCAGGTTGCCCACTATTTGGGATAGAAAAGGCTTTTTTAGCTGTAGACGATGTCGAGCTTGCAGAGAAGTCAATAGGCCTCTCAGGGCTGTGGAAAATTTTAGGTCCACCTCTAATGGTAGAGAATTCGCCATTGGTGAATTCATCACATGCAATACGTCGCATGTGGTGTATGCTCTCCAATGCCCGTGTGATTTGATTTATATTGGGCGCACAAAAAGGCTTTTAAGAGTAAGAATTGCCGAACACATAGCCAATATCAAACTGGGCTTTAAAGATCATAACGTCTCTTTACATTTTAAGCTTAAGCATAATCAGGACCCATCGGGTCTTAAGTTTTGGGGTATTGACCACCTCAAACAGAAATGGAGGGGTTCTAATCTGGTTCGCGACCTCTCCAAAAGAGAGACCCAGTGGATATTTTTGGCCGATACCTTGTCGCCAAAGGGGTTAAATGTTGACCTAGACATCAACTGTTTTATCAGCGATTTTTAAAAGTAATTTTTTATTAATAATTTTTTATTAATAATTTTTGGTTAATTTTAATGATTACAGTGTTTATTTTTTGAGCAATGTTTATCTTTTGAGCAATGTTTATCTCAGAAACAGAGTGGTTTTAATCATTGTCCTCTTATAATGTCATTTCTACATGACCTTTAATATGACGTTTTTTTATATATGTGTGTCATATGCTGCTATTTTTAAAAGGGTATAGGGGTATACTCCTTTTAACCCTGATGCTTCCCAGTCTACATTTATTTTATTTGTATTGATGTTTATGCATGCCCTTTATTGGGTTATGATTTTTAATACATGTGGTTTATTCAACCTATTTCTCCTATGCTTGTAAATATTTATGAAATTATGGTTTGAAAGTGTTTACTCTATCACTAAGATTGTGTTGATATCTGAGTAATCTTCAGGTTTATGTAATTACATTTGTCTGTATTGCAGTGACATTGGTTTGTTATGCCGGCTGGTGATTGTGTGGGTGTGTGTGCTGTGTGGGCTTGTGAGATGAGTGATCGCTCATGCAGCCTGACGCACCGCCACGGTCACTGAATATGTATAGCAAGGTTGGGCACGCCCCCCCCCCCTCCTCTCTCTATGCTGAGCCATCGCTGGGCTTCTTGTCTGACGTCGTGCGCCTGACGTTGGGCTTGTTGCTATGCGATTGGTAGCTGAGATTGGGGCGGGTGATTTAAGCCTTGCATGACGCCGTGTAGCCACGCCCTCTGTCGAAGTCAGGATATGACGAAACGCGTCAGGGCGTGGCTTACACGACGCCGGAAGTGAGGTATGCGTTCCACCACGGCCTGATCTACAACCAGGAAGTGTCTTGTTCCCCTGGATATCGAATCGGCCGGTCTTCAGAACGGTGACACGCTACCCATTGCATTTTGCTTATCTAACTGTTTTAATGTGTACGTATATAGGATGAGGGGTTTTTTATGAAGATTGTGGGGTACGCTTAATAAACAGAATTACGCTATGTGCACAATATTTCTTCTTTTTTTGGCTTTTATCTGTTTGGAGCTGTGGCCCCCCTCCTGAACCCCCAGGAGCGGTATTGAGAGAGTGGTGTTGGAAGATCCTTTTCTTGAAGGCTTTTAAAACTAATAGATCTGGTGAGTTCGATCCCCTAGGGGGAGAGTGTCAACACAGGGTGAAAATTTGCTGACCGGTGGAAGGCGCACACTGAGTTACGACTGCATTGTCACTGAAGGACTTTTTCTGAGCACTTCACAGACTCTCTACCTCTCTGCTTGATTGTTTCTATGCGTTGTTGGCCGCATGATTTTATTTAATTATCTTTGCTCAACAATTAGCGCTGTTTGTAGTATATGTCTGCCTGTCTGGTTTATATGTACTATTTTTATTATGTGTTTTTAGTCTTATGATGATTTTTTAAACGGCTGCTGTCTTTTGGATAACTCTACATAGTCACTGAGTGTTATCATCCCCCTTAGTCTCTAGTTTTGCTCTCTTTTAACATCAATTGATCTGTCTGGCGCTGAGTGGTGTGCTGCAGGCCCGAGTAGACCTTTCCTTGGATTCTAATTTATTATCGCTGTTTTCTAGCTGGTCTAAACCTGTGTCACGTACCTGGTATCAGAGCCCAACTGTAGAAGAAGACCTCTCTTACAGCCCTGGCTAAGGGACCACTGGGGATGCAACAGTGGTACAGGAGCGCAGTGAGGTAGGAGCGCCTGTATGATCCGTAGTAGCTGATGCAGATAGTAGAGGTGATCCACTGGATGGACTGGTTAGCAGAAGCAGTAGGAAGTGGTGGTATAGGTGCGGGTCAGCGACCCCTGGATCTAGGCGGAGCTGGATCAGGAACGGACTGAAGCAGAGTGAGACAAGCTGGGTCAGCACAGGCAACAGGTAGTACAATCAGCAGGCAAAGAGTAGTCAGCAGGCAGGCAGAGGTTCAGCAACAGGAGATCAACAGGTTCAGAAGTAGCAAGGTCAAGGCAGGCCGGGTCAGGAGAGGAGAAGGCAGCAGTAGTCAACGAAGCAAGGTCAGGTAATACAGCAGGTTCAGGATCAGACTCAGGTAAAGCTGCAGATCAGACAGCACTGTACCAGAGCAGCTGCTGGCCTTTTAAAGGGAAACTGGAGCCAAGCTGAGTTAGCGCGCGCGCACCTGCTGCATGCTCCCGAACACGCGCGTCTGCCGCGTGGCTCTGCGCACGTTCGCGCACTGCTGCCTGATACAGCGCGTTCTCATAGGGACATATGTGCGCATGCACACCTGAGTGTCTGTCCTGCCACAGGGTATCCCTGACATTGCCCCCCTCAATGGGCAACCTCCGGGTGCCCAGCAGGTTCTTCTTATCAGGGTAAGCAAGAAAAAAAAGACACAAACTAACTTTCTTGCATGGATATTGCATGCAGGCTCCCAGGAATTGTCCTCCAGGCCGTATCCCTTCCATTTAACCAGAAATTGTACCTGATTCCGCCTTGTTCTGCAATCCAAGATAGCCTCCACTTCATATTCCTCATTTCCATCAATCAAAACAGGTTCCGGTGGTTTAGGTCCTCTGTCAGGGAAAGGATCAGGTACTGCAGGTTTCAGTTATTGAAACATGAAATATAGGATGTATCTTAAATGAGTCAGGTAAAAACAGTTCATATGATACTTCATTCAACCTCCTCTTCACCGGGAAGGGACCAGTAAATTTGGGTGCCAACTTTTTCGATGGACATTTCAACTTAAGATTGGTTGTAGAAAGCCATACCTGATCACCCGGCTGTAGGTTCAGTTCTCCTCTCCTTTTCTTAACAAAAGCCTTCTTGTTGTCAGCTTGCGCTTTGGCCATTGCTTCCTGCAAGATCTTATTATTGTGGTTGAGGAAATCCATGGTATTCTGCACTGCTAAAACTGTAGACTCTGAAATGAAATCAGGCAAAACTGATAAATGGAAACCATAATTAGAAAAGAAAGAGGATTGACCTGTAGCTGAGTGATTGGCATTGTAGGCAAATTCTGCTAGTGGCAGTAAGGATACCCAATCATCCTGAACAAAGGATGTGAAACACCGGATGTATTGTTCGAGCGCTTGATTAGTCCTCTCAGTTTGCCCATTAGTTTGGGGATGGTATGCTGAGGACAATGCCAACTCAATTTTCAACACTTTGCATAAGGCCCTCCAGAAGTGTGAGGTGAATTGTACACCACGATCAGACGTGATGTTTGCAGGGACCCCATGCAATCTAACAATCTCCTTAATGAACACTCGGGCTGTTTCCATAGCAGATGGGGTACTCTTTAAGGGCAAAAAATGGGCCATCTGGGTTAGTCGGTCCACTACAACAAAGATTGCCGTGCATTCCTCGGCAGGTGGAAGTTCCACTATAAAGTCCATAGAGATCGTTCGCCATGGTTTATCAGGAATGGGTAGAGGTTTCAGCAGGCCCCAGGACTTACTTCTCGCTGTCTTGTTCTGAATACAAACAGAGCATGAATTCACATATTTCTTACAGAATCCTTCTAGGTCAGGCCACCAAAAAGTACGTCGTATGAGTTGGTATGAGATTGTATCTGGTGTTGACAAGTCCTTGGGGTCATCATACATACGAGATGCATCCGGTTTTGTATTTTTTGATCCAGGTCGGTAGGTTATGTGAAAGGAAAAATGAGTAAAAAACAGGGCCCATCCAGCTTGTCATGGCTTCAGTCTTTTGGCAAATCTTAAATACTTTATGGTCAGTATATATCAGTATGGGATGGTTAGCGCCCTCCAACAAATATCTCCACTCCTCCAGTGCTGCTTTGATGGCTAATAGCTCACGATCTCCTACGTCGTAATTTCTTTCTGCTGGAGAAAGTTTCTGTGAGAAGAAGGCCACAGGATGCATCAAGGCTTTAACCCCTTGACGTTGGGAAACAACTACCCCCACTGCTGTTTCGGAAGCATCCACTTCGAGGATGTAGGGTAAGGACGGGTCAGGGTGGCTGAGGATAGGAGCCGAAGTGAAGAGTTTCTTTAGCGTTTCGAAAGCGCTCTGTGCCTCGGAGTTCCAGCAGAATCATAGGTTTTGTTTGGTTAGTTGTGTTATTGGGGTGATGATGGCAGAGAACCCTTTAATGAACTTCCTATAAAAGTTCGCAAAACCTACGAAGCGTTGTAACCGCCTTCTTGTCTGTGGGTACAGGCCATTCCAGTATGGCGGACACTTTTTGGGGATCCATTTCAACTCCTGCTGTAGAAATTACTAGTCCCAAAAACTGAATGCTCTGCCGCTCAAATTCACACTTCTCCAGTGGCGTCACTAGGGTTGGTGTCACCCGGTGCCGAAAAAATTGGTGTCACCCCCCTCCACCAACTACCTCAGTACAGACCCCCCTCCACTAACTACAGACCCCACTCCATCAATATAGCCCCCCTCCCTCAGTACAGACCCCCTTCCATCAATATAGACCCCCCCACTAAGTACAGCCTCCCCTCTCTCAGTACAGACCCCCTCCATCAGTACAGACCCCCGCTCAGTGCAGACCCCCTTTCCTCAGTATAGACCCCCCACTAAGTACTGACCCCCTCCCTCAGTACAGACTCCCCCATCAGTACAGAAACCCTCCCTCAGTGCAGAGTCTGCAGACCCCGCAGACTGGGAGAGGTTTTAACAGTCCCCAAGCTCTGGCCCGGCTGGTTTTGCTTCTAGCGCAAGTATTGCAGGAATCAATGAACCTTCTACAATCCCTGATGAGATGAGGCCACCAGAAGGTACGTAGTACCAGATCACTCATTTTTCGTGAGCCGAAATGTCCAGCTAATTTGTGATCGTGACACAGTTCCAATACCTGTACCCTTAGTTCTTCGGGGACCACAATCTTGTCTTCATGCCAAAATAGGCCATCCTTGGTACAGGTCCCAGCGGGCGGCGTCGCCCCCATAGAAGCCCGTCTGATTCGAGAGATTAGATCTTCCTGAAGAAGCAAGAAATTGTCAGGGGGAAGGATGGTATCTGGAGGTGCGGTTTCTTCCGAATCATGGAAGATTCGTGAGAGTGCGTCAGATTTAATATTTTTGGGTCCGGGTCTGAAGGTGACATGGAACTGGAATCGAGAAAAAAAAAGTGCCCATCTGGCCTGCCTGGGTCTTAACCTCTTAGCCGTTCTCAGGTATTCCAGGTTTTTATGGTCCGTGTAGACCAGTATGGGATAAGCAGCACCCTCCAGAAGGTAACGCCATTCCTCCAAGGCCGCCTTAATAGCTAGGAGTTCACGGTCACCCACATCGTAGTTTCTCTCGGAGGGTGAGAGTTTTCGTGAGAAAAACCCCACAGGGTACAGAAGAGCTTTGGTGCCTTGTCGTTGTGAGAGTACGGCCCCTACTGCAATTTCGGAAGCGTCAACTTCCAACACAAATGGTAGAGCTGGGTTGGGGTGTTTTAAAATAGTGGCTGAGGTAAATAGAGCCTTGAGTTCCTCGAAGGCCGACTGCGCCATAGGAGTCCAGCAAAACCGACTTCCTTGTTTGGTAAGTTCAGTAATAGGAGCGATTATCAAAGAGAACCTTTTTATGAATTTTCTATAGAAGTTGGCAAAGCCAATAAAACGTTGTACCCCTTTCTTATCAATAGGTGCAGGCCAGTCCAGGATAGCAGATACCTTTTGGGGATCCATCTTGATGCCCTCAGGGGAGATGATCAGGCCCAGAAACTGAATGCATTGAAGCTCAAACTCACATTTCTCAAGTTTTGCATAGAGCCCATGTTGCCAAGTCGGGCGAGAACATTTCGCACATGCCTGCGGTGGTCGGTCAGAGAGGCGGAGAAAATCAAAATATCGTCCAGATAGACTATGACATAGAGGTCTAGGAAGTCACGGAATACATCGTTGACAAAGTGCTGGAAGGTGGCTGGTGCGTTGCACAGGCCAAAGGGCATGACAAGGTACTCATAGTGCCCGAATCGAGTACGAAAAGCTGTTTTCCACTCATCCCCTTCTCTTATGCGAATTAAGTTGTATGCCCCGCGGAGATCCAGCTTGGTGAAAACTCTTGCGGTTCCCAGTCTCTGGAATAACTCGGGTACTAAGGGTAATGGGTATCTGTTCTTTACAGTAGTCGATACAGGGACATAGGGTGTGGTCCTTCTTCTCCACGAAGAAAATGCCTGCACCGGCTGGAGACGTGGAAGGGCGGATAAACCCTTTCTTTAAGTTCTCGTCAATGTAGTTTTTTAAGGTGCCCAGCTCCTGCTCAGTTAGTGGAAAAATCCTTCCAAAGGGAACTTCGGTTCCAGGTAAAAGTTCTATTGGGCAGTCATAAGGCCTGTGAACTGGAAGAGTCTCTGCCCCCTTCTTACTGAAGACATCCTGGAAGTCCCGATAGGCCTCGGGAAGAGATGGGCAAAGTTTGGTATCCGAATCCAAACAAAGACATTGAGTCGGTGAGACGGGGGTCCCACGTAAGCAATGTTGCCTGCAGTAGTCAGATGAGAATTGGATTCTTCCTGTGGACCAGTCAATGCTGGGGTTATTTGCCTGTAGCCAGGGCATTCCGAGAATGATTGGGAAGAGAGGGGAGGAGATGACATCCAAAACGTAAGAGTTCCTGATGTTCCGGGCCTATGGTGGCCAGTAGCGGAACAGTCTCACAGGTGACTGGACCTGAACTAAGGGTAGAGCCATCAGCTAGGAATACTGCAAGACCCTGGGTCTTAGGTTGAAGAGGAATGCCATGATTATTGACAAAGGTTTGATCGATGAAGCCACTGCATGCTCCAGAGTCAATAATGACCGACACCGGGATGTTCTTTCCGGGAAGCTGTAATACAACAGAGATAGTCAAATGGTTACCAGGTTTGGGCAAAACAGATGCACAAGCGGAAGAAGACGTCAGACACTTACGTATCTTGTTAGGGCAGGTCCTCACAAAATGTCCTTGTTCCCCGCAATACAGGCATAGGTTGTGCGTACGTCTGCGCATCTTCTCTTCCGGGGTAAGGGATGGCCGGAGCAGACCAAGCTGCATGGGTTCGAGTGCTTCCGTGGTTGAAGTAGAGGAGAGAGGCAATTGGTTGGGGGAACTGGGAACTCTAGGGAGCATCCAAATAGGACGAGGGTGACCAGAGGACCTCTCAGAGCGTCTTTCTCTCAGACGTCGGTCAATTTGAATAGATAGGTTAATAAGTTCATCCAGAGTCTGGGGTATTCCAACACGTGCCAGTTCATCCTTAAGGGGATCAGATAACCCCATCCGAAATTGATGACGCAAGGCAGCGTCGTTCCACTCTGTATCAGAGCTCCAACGACGAAACTCAACTGCATAGTCTTCGGCCGCTCTGCGGCCTTGCTGCAGGGAATGCAGGGCTGCCTCAGCAGTAGTAGTAAGTTGAGGGTCCTCGTACAATTGGGACATTGCCAGAAAGAAAGCGTCCAGGGTATCTAAGGATCTGGACTTCTGCTCCAGTAAATGATGAGCCCAAGTCTGGGGCTCGCCGGACAGCAGTACAATGACAAATCCCACCTTAGTGGCGTCCAGAGAGAACGTGCGAGGCTGTAGCGCAAAGTAAAGCTCGCAGGCGTTACGGAAGGCCCGATATTTGCGACGATCTCCAGTAAATTTCTCAGGTGTGGGTACCCTGGGTTCCGGAGGAAGCATTACTACGGAGGGTGCTGAGGAGAGTCCGGCAGATGGTGCCCCTTGGGGGGGAGGAGCAGCTGAGAGGGCTTGGACCTGACCCTCTAATCTGGTGTAGCCTTCTTGTAGGCTCTTGACTGCTTGGGTAAGGCCCGCAAGGTGCCTACAAAGTTCATCCATGGGGGAGGCCCCCTGCCCGGACTCGGTCATGGCTGCCTGATACTGTCAGGTCTCTCACTTACCAGACCGGTGAGTCCACTTGGGCAGAGGGTAGGCTCCCTTACGTATCCGACTCGCGGCCCCTGGTAGAGCAGACAGGAGGCCCACGAGTGCGGAGTGGTATGAGAGCCTGTGCAGGAGTCCGTGTTCCGGAGGTTAGCAGTCTTCAAACAGCAGATGATAGTCAGCGGCACAGACAACAGATGCTGAACAGGAGCTGGAGACAGGTTAGTGCACAAGCTGGGTTTTGGCAACAGGCGGGCAGCAGAGGTACAGAAGGAGCGGGCAGAAGCGAAGTCAAACAGGCCGGGGTCAAATGCAGGCGGAGGTCAGGAGAGTCCAAAAGGCAAGCCGGGTCGTCAACAGATCAGGAACACAGGAATCACAGGAACTAGGAACAGGAAACAGGAAACAGGAACTAGGCACGGAGCTGTTGATCAGGCAGCACTGATCAGAGGGAGAAGCAAGCCTAAATAGGCTGATTGGCGCCAAACGCCGCGTTCGTGCACGCACCGTTACGCACAGGCACCCGCGCACCCGCACGCGCCCGAGCGCGCCCCCGGACAGCGGCATGCACACCAGCGCCACCAGGCGAACGCATAGCAGCGCCCATAGGCATACGTGCCCGTGCACCACTGCGTCCACCACGGCCAGCCGGCATGCCAACACCAGTGCCCATAGAAGCGGGCACCCGAGCACCCGCAGGAAAGCGCGCACCAACGCGCCCCAGTGCGCGACGACGCCCAATCAGGTAAGCTCTCTGACACAGACCAAGTTTAAATAGCCTGTTGGTCATGTGCACGCAGGTGCACCGAAGGTGTTTTGGCAGAGGCTGAGGTCACAGCTCGACTTCTCCGTTGGCCATCTTGAGTACTGGCTGGTCTTCCCTGACAATATCCAATAGGTCTCCGAACACGTCATTAATAAAGTGTTGGAAGGTGGCAGGAGCATTGCAGAGCCCAAAGGGCATGACCAGATACTCAAAGTGTCCGAATCTGGTGCGAAAAGCCTTCTTCCACTCATCCCCTTTTCTAATACGTATCAGGTTATAGGCACCTCTTAAGTCCAGTTTAATAAAAAATGATTGCAGATCTCAGTTTCTGGAATAACTCAGTCATTAGGGGGAGGAGATAGCGGTTCTTAACCGTAACTTTATTAAGCTCCCGATAATCAACACAAGGGCGGAGAGAGTGGACTTTTTTGTTTACAATGAATATCCCTGCTCCTGCCGGTGAGGTGGGTGGGCGGATAAACCCCTCCTTGAGGTTCTCATGAACATACTCTTTCAATGCCTCTTGTTCTCGCTCTGACAATGGAAACACACGTCCAAATGGAATCGCAGCTCCGGGCAAGAGATCATTGGGACAGTCATATGGGCGGTGGCACGGTGTCATGAACAGGTGTGACCAGATTATGTGGACTGCAAAGAGGAAACCAAAACGCATGTAAAGTGAAATAAGAATGATGTTTATTTAAGAAAAGTGATATAAATAAACAAACACCCCAAATACAAATAGTGCTCAACCAACCAACAGAAACCCACAGACAACAGATAATATATACAGCCAAAGGGAAGTACCAAAATCAAACACGTTAGCCAGGCCAGGGTCATACACAGGGGATCAGCAACTGAACAAGGGCAGGATAGGAGAGGGAGATAATGGATGGGATATGGATACAAGGGAATAGGAACACAGGAGGGACAGGATCAGGATGGGATCGGATACAGGCTCAGGAGCAGGCTTAGGTTCAGGTAAGGGTACGGGTACAGGTACAGGTACACAGATACAGGTCAGGGCGCAAGGAAGAGAGATACCAAGGCAAGCCTGTGAGGGCTTGCTGGGTATTTATAAGGCTGTAGTAATTGGCCTCATGTTACAGCTGAGCGCAGAGGGTGCTGTTTGCTCCACACTGCCGGAGTGCACCCGCTGGTGGACACCGGTACTACGGCCCAGGGATGCAACAGTGCCACCAGCAGGAGAGTCCTCTTACTACAGGTCCTATGTGTTGGAAGACACCCGCTGGTGGACACTGGTACTGCGACCCAAGAGACCGATAGCGCCACCAACGGGTAAACCCTCTCATGACAGTACCCCCCCAAAGGAGCGGCCTCCAGACGCTCCAACAAGATAAAATTGTCCAAAGTTCATGGCCTCAAACCAAACAACAGATGAGGGCACATCAGGCTGGGCATCGGGTACATCAAACTGGACAGTGGGTACATCCGAGAAGACAGCGGGCACATCCGAGAAGACAGCGGGCACATCCGAGAAGACAGTGGGCAGGAACACACCAAGCTGGGCAGCGAGCACGGGCACTTCGAGCTGGGCAGTAGGCACGGGCACTTCGAGCTGGGCAGCAGGCACCGGCACTTCGAGCTGGGTAGCAGGCATGGGCACTTCGAGCTGGGCAGCAGGCACATCAGGCTAGGCAGCAGGCATGGGCACTTCAGGCTGGGCAGCAGGCATGGGCACTTCAGGCTGGGCAGCAGGCACATCAGTCTGGGAAGCTGGCACATCAGTCTGGGAAGCTGGCACATCAGTCTGGGAAGCTGGCACATAAGTCTGGGAAGCTGGCACATCAGCCTGGGAAGCTGGCACTGAGACATCAGGCTGGAAAGCAGGCACTGGGACAATAGGCTGGAAATCAGGCACATCAGTCTGAGAAGCTGGCACATCAGATATGGGAAGCTGGCACATCAGACTGGGAAGCTGGCACATTAGACTGGGAAGCTGGCACATCAGACTGGAAGGCAGGCACTGGGACAATAGGCTGGAAAGCGAGCACATCAGACTGGAAGACAGGCATCGAGACATCAGGCTGGAAGGCAAGCTTCGAGACATCAGGCTGGAAGGCAGGCACTGAGACAGACTGGGAAGCTGGCACATCAAACTGGGAAGCTGGCACATCAAACTGGGAAGCTGGCACATCAAACTGGGAAGCTGGCACATCAGGCTGGAAGGCAGGCATGGAGACATCAAGCTGGAAGGCAAGCTTTGAGACATCAGGCTGGAAGGCAAGCTTCGAGACATCAGGCTGGAAGGCAGGCACTGAGACATCAGACTGGAAGGCAGGCACTGAGACATCAGACTGGAAGGCAGGCACTGAGACATCAGACTGGAAGGCAGGCACTGAGACATCAGACTGGAAGGCAGGCACTGAGACATCAGACTGGGAAGCGGGCACATCAGACTGGGAAGCGGGCACATCAGACTGGGAAGCGGGCCCATCAAGCTGGAAGCCAGGCACCGAGACATCCGGCTGGAGGGCAGGCACCGAGACATCAGGTTGGAAGGCAGGCACCGAAACACCAGGCTGGAAGGCAGGCACATCAGACTGGAAAGCGGCCACCGACTGGCAAGTGGGCACATCAGACTGAAAGGCAGGCATCGAGACATCAGGCTGGAAAGCGGGCACATCAGACTGGAAGGTAGATACATCAGGCTGGAAGGCAGGCACCGAGACTTCAGGCTGGAAGGCAGGCATCAAGACATCAGACTGGAAAGCGGACACATCTGACTGGAAGGTAGGCACATCAGGCTGGAAGGCAGGCATCACGACTTCAGACTGGAAAGCGGGTACATCAGACTGGAAAGTGGACACATCAGACTGGAAGGTAGGCACATCAGACTGGAAGGCAGGCACCAAGACTTTGGGCTGGAAGGCAGGCATCAAAACATTAAACTGGGAAGCGAGCACATCAGACTGGAAGGTAGACACATCAGTCTGGAAGGTAGGCACATCAGGCTGGAAGGCAGGCACCGAGACTTTGGGCTGGAAGGCAGGCATCGGGACATCAGACTGGAAAGTGGACACATCAGACTGGAAGGTAGGCACATCAGGCTGGAAGGCAGGCACCAAGACTTTGGGCTGGAAGGCAGGCATCAAAACATCAGACTGGGAAGCAGGCACTGGGTTGGCAGGTTTAGGTGGGTCATAAAGTTCAACTGGCATGAACGCAGGCTGGAACAGGTTGGTTGGTGTGGAAGCAAGTTGGGTTACTGGCAGGATCGTGTGAGTGGGGAAGAACTTCTGTTTCTTCTTTGGCTTAACTGCTGGAGATCTGTAGGTGGTTGTAGAACTGTAGACAGGAGGTGAGGCATACTGAAAGGAAGGGCTGGGATATGGCAAGGAAGGGGGAACAGCGGCCAGAGGAAGTTCTTGTGAGGAAGTTGCAGATATTAGAGAAGAGGCAGGTGGTTTAAAGGCAGGATAGGTGCAGGAAGTAGAAACAGGGCATTGATACCTGGTGGGGCGCAGGGTTTATTGGACTGCAGCTGAGGTTGCCAGGGGTGATGGGAAAAAGGACATCTGAGCAGGCAGGTGTTTAGTAGCAGGTCTGGTTTGTGGAGAGCTGACAGAAGCTGGGCATAACAGGTCTGACCATGCCTGAAGTACAGGTAGCACAAAAGTGGGCTCACATTCCCTCTGTCTGACCAGCGACTGCACTTCATCTATACAATCTTTCAACAACTGTTTGGGACAAACCAAATAATGCTCAAAAAAGGATGCAGAGTCATCCTCCAACAGCCATACTAAGGACGCAACCTGGTTAATGCTGAAGGGGGGAGAAAAGTCATCATGGCCCTTTGGGATACAAGGCAGAGCCAGCTCTGTACACATTCCAATCAAAAGCTGAACATCCTTAAACAGTATACTGCCCTGATCGACCACAGAGTGAGCTAAACTGATTATTTCCAGCAGCTGATCACTGGACCACCCTTTCAATGTCTGGCGGAGATATTCAGAACTCTCTGTTGCCAGCAGAGCATAATAAACAATTATATCTGAATTCATCCCAGCAATGTGAAACAGAACCGAGATGGTTCCCCTGTGCAGCCACTTCTGGTCAGAGATGGCCTTGGTATACTGTCAATGAACAGGTGTGACCAGATTATGTGGACTGCAAAGAGGAAACCAAAACGCATGTAAAGTGAAATAAGAATAATGTTTATTTAAGATAAGTGATATAAATAAACAAACACCCTAAATACAAATAGTGCGCAACCAACCAACAGAAACCCACAGACAACAGATAATATATACAGCCAAAGGGAAGTACCAAAATCAAACACGTTAGCCAGGCCAGGGTCATACACAGGGGATCAGCAACTGAACAAGGGCAGGATAGGAGAGGGAGATAATGGATGGGATATGGATACAAGGGAATAGGAACACAGGAGGGACAGGATCAGGATGGGATCGGATACAGGCTCAGGAGCAGGCTTAGGTTCAGGTAAGGGTACGGGTACAGGTACAGGTACACAGATACAGGTCAGGGCGCAAGGAAGAGAGATACCAAGGCAAGCCTGTGAGGGCTTGCTGGGTATTTATAAGGCTGTAGTAATTGGCCTCATGTTACAGCTGAGCGCAGAGGGTGCTGTTTGCTCCACACTGCCGGAGTGCACCCGCTGGTGGACACCGGTACTACGGCCCAGGGATGCAACAGTGCCACCAGCAGGAGAGTCCTCTTACTACAGGTCCTATGTGTTGGAAGACACCCGCTGGTGGACACTGGTACTGCGACCCAAGAGACCGATAGCGCCACCAACGGGTAAACCCTCTCATGACAGTACCCCCCCAAAGGAGCGGCCTCCAGACGCTCCAACAAGATAAAATTGTCCAAAGTTCATGGCCTCAAACCAAACAACAGGTGAGGGCACATCAGGCTGGGCATCGGGTACATCAAACTGGACAGTGGGTACATCCGAGAAGACAGCGGGCACATCCGAGAAGACAGCGGGCACATCCGAGAAGACAGTGGGCAGGAACACACCAAGCTGGGCAGCGAGCACGGGCACTTCGAGCTGGGCAGTAGGCACGGGCACTTCGAGCTGGGCAGCAGGCACCGGCACTTCGAGCTGGGTAGCAGGCATGGGCACTTCGAGCTGGGCAGCAGGCACATCAGGCTAGGCAGCAGGCATGGGCACTTCAGGCTGGGCAGCAGGCATGGGCACTTCAGGCTGGGCAGCAGGCACATCAGTCTGGGAAGCTGGCACATCAGTCTGGGAAGCTGGCACATAAGTCTGGGAAGCTGGCACATCAGCCTGGGAAGCTGGCACTGAGACATCAGGCTGGAAAGCAGGCACTGGGACAATAGGCTGGAAATCAGGCACATCAGTCTGAGAAGCTGGCACATCAGACATGGGAAGCTGGCACATCAGACTGGGAAGCTGGCACATCAGACTGGGAAGCTGGCACATCAGACTGGAAGGCAGGCACTGGGACAATAGGCTGGAAAGTGAGCACATCAGACTGGAAGACAGGCATCGAGACATCAGGCTGGAAGGCAAGCTTCGAGACATCAGGCTGGAAGGCAGGCACTGAGACAGACTGGGAAGCTGGCACATCAAACTGGGAAGCTGGCACATCAAACTGGGAAGCTGGCACATCAAACTGGGAAGCTGGCACATCAGGCTGGAAGGCAGGCATCGAGACATCAAGCTGGAAGGCAAGCTTTGAGACATCAGGCTGGAAGGCAAGCTTCGAGACATCAGGCTGGAAGGCAGGCACTGAGACATCAGACTGGAAGGCAGGCACTGAGACATCAGACTGGAAGGCAGGCACTGAGACATCAGACTGGAAGGCAGGCACTGAGACATCAGACTGGGAAGCGGGCACATCAGACTGGGAAGCGGGCACATCAGACTGGGAAGCGGGCCCATCAAGCTGGAAGCCAGGCACCGAGACATCCGGCTGGAGGGCAGGCACCGAGACATCAGGTTGGAAGGCAGGCACCGAAACACCAGGCTGGAAGGCAGGCACATCAGACTGGAAAGCGGCCACCGACTGGCAAGTGGGCACATCAGACTGAAAGGCAGGCATCGAGACATCAGGCTGGAAAGCGGGCACATCAGACTGGAAGGTAGATACATCAGGCTGGAAGGCAGGCACCGAGACTTCAGGCTGGAAGGCAGGCATCAAGACATCAGACTGGAAAGCGGACACATCTGACTGGAAGGTAGGCACATCAGGCTGGAAGGCAGGCATCACGACTTCAGACTGGAAAGCGGGTACATCAGACTGGAAAGTGGACACATCAGACTGGAAGGTAGGCACATCAGACTGGAAGGCAGGCACCAAGACTTTGGGCTGGAAGGCAGGCATCAAAACATTAAACTGGGAAGCGAGCACATCAGACTGGAAGGTAGACACATCAGTCTGGAAGGTAGGCACATCAGGCTGGAAGGCAGGCACCGAGACTTTGGGCTGGAAGGCAGGCATCGGGACATCAGACTGGAAAGTGGACACATCAGACTGGAAGGTAGGCACATCAGGCTGGAAGGCAGGCACCAAGACTTTGGGCTGGAAGGCAGGCATCAAAACATCAGACTGGGAAGCAGGCACTGGGTTGGCAGGTTTAGGTGGGTCATAAAGTTCAACTGGCATGAACGCAGGCTGGAACAGGTTGGTTGGTGTGGAAGCAAGTTGGGTTACTGGCAGGATCGTGTGAGTGGGGAAGAACTTCTGTTTCTTCTTTGGCTTAACTGCTGGAGATCTGTAGGTGGTTGTAGAACTGTAGACAGGAGGTGAGGCATACTGAAAGGAAGGGCTGGGATATGGCAAGGAAGGGGGAACAGCGGCCAGAGGAAGTTCTTGTGAGGAAGTTGCAGATATTAGAGAAGAGGCAGGTGGTTTAAAGGCAGGATAGGTGCAGGAAGTAGAAACAGGGCATTGATACCTGGTGGGGCGCAGGGTTTATTGGACTGCAGCTGAGGTTGCCAGGGGTGATGGGAAAAAGGACATCTGAGCAGGCAGGTGTTTAGTAGCAGGTCTGGTTTGTGGAGAGCTGACAGAAGCTGGGCATAACAGGTCTGACCATGCCTGAAGTACAGGTAGCACAAAAGTGGGCTCACATTCCCTCTGTCTGACCAGCGACTGCACTTCATCTATACAATCTTTCAACAACTGTTTGGGACAAACCAAATAATGCTCAAAAAAGGATGCAGAGTCATCCTCCAACAGCCATACTAAGGACGCAACCTGGTTAATGCTGAAGGGGGGAGAAAAGTCATCATGGCCCTTTGGGATACAAGGCAGAGCCAGCTCTGTACACATTCCAATCAAAAGCTGAACATCCTTAAACAGTATACTGCCCTGATCGACCACAGAGTGAGCTAAACTGATTATTTCCAGCAGCTGATCACTGGACCACCCTTTCAATGTCTGGCGGAGATATTCAGAACTCTCTGTTGCCAGCAGAGCATAATAAACAATTATATCTGAATTCATCCCAGCAATGTGAAACAGAACCGAGATGGTTCCCCTGTGCAGCCACTTCTGGTCAGAGATGGCCTTGGTATACTGTCAATGAACAGGTGTGACCAGATTATGTGGACTGCAAAGAGGAAACCAAAACGCATGTAAAGTGAAATAAGAATAATGTTTATTTAAGATAAGTGATATAAATAAACAAACACCCTAAATACAAATAGTGCGCAACCAACCAACAGAAACCCACAGACAACAGATAATATATACAGCCAAAGGGAAGTACCAAAATCAAACATGTTAGCCAGGCCAGAGTCATACACAGGGGATCAGCAACTGAACAAGGGCAGGATAGGAGAGGGAGATAATGGATGGGATATGGATACAAGGGAATAGGAACACAGGAGGGACAGGATCACGATGGGATCGGATACAGGCTCAGGTTCAGGTACGGGTACGGGTACAGGTACAGGTACAGGTACGGGTACAGGTACGGGTACAGGTACAGGTACAGGTACAGGTACAGGTTTACAGATACAGGTCAGGGCGCAAGGAAGAGAGATACCAAGCAAGCCTGTGAGGGCTTGCCGGGTATTTATAAGGCTGTAGTAATTGGCCTCATGTTACAGCTGAGCGCAGAGGGTGCTGTTTGCTCCACACTGCCGGAGTGCACCCGCTGGTGGACACCGGTACTACGGCCCAGGGATGCAACAGTTCCACCAGCAGGAGAGTCCTCTTACTACAGGTCCTATGTGTTGGAAGACACCCGCTGGTGGACACTGGTACTGCGACCCAAGAGACCGATAGCGCCACCAACGGGTAAACCCTCTCATGACACACGGTAAGGTATCAGCTCCTTGTTTGCTGAAGATGTAAAGGTACTGGTGGTAGTGTTTGGGTACAGATTGAAGAACATCTTGGTCAAAGTCAATACAGAATAGGTTTGCCGATGTATTCACAGGTTCTGGTAGACATTGCTTCAGACAATACAGTGATGAAAACTTGATCTACCCGGACAACCAGTTAATCTGAAGGTTATGGGCCTGGAGCCAAGGTAAACCCAGGATGACAGGAAACAAGGGGGGAAGTGATAGCATCAAGGCTCAAAAGTTCCTTATGTTGATGGGAGGAAGTAATGGGTAAAGGAGGTGTCTCCTGAGCTACTGGTCCAGAACTGGAACTGATACGTGAGCCGTCAGCTAAAAAGACAGACAGTCCATGCGTCTTTGGCCGCAAGGGAATATGTTGCTGGGCGGCAAAGTTTAAGTCAATAAAGCAACTGCATGCTCCAGAGTCCACAATATCGTTAACGGGAATTGTCTTTTCTGGAAGCTGGCCTAACAGAGGAAGAGTAAGGTGGGCTGACTGGGCAGGTAGCATCGTGAGGTTAGTAGGAGAAAGCTTCCTCATCTTTGCAGGACACCCATTAACGTAATGGCCGGCCTCTCCACAATACAGGCAAAGGTTCTCTGGCCGGAGGCGTGATCGCTACAGAGTGGGTCTGCTGGGTACATCTCTCTGATTGGCGCTCACGGAGCCGCCGGTCAATCTGAATTACCAGACTGATAAGTCCTTCCAAGGTATCCGGTATTTCCACTCGGGCAAGTTCATCTTTCAAGTCCTCAGATAGACCCATGCGGAACTGGTGCCGCAGGGCTGCGTTATTCCACTGGGTGTCTGCGCTCCAGCATCTGAAGCCCGAAATATAGTCCTCAGCCATTCTGTGGCCTTGCTGGAGCGCATGGAGAGCAGCTTCTGCCGTGGTAGTATGTAATGGATCATCATATAGTTGTGACATAGCATCGAGATAAGACGACATGGTATGCGTCTGTAAGTCGTCTCCTTCCAGCAACCAGTGAGCCCAGGCTTGAGGATCCCCTTGTAGTAGTGAAATTATAAACCCCACTTTGGTGGATTCCAGCATGAAAGTCTGGGGTTGCAAAGCAAAATACAGCTGACATGCATTGCGGAAGGCCCGAAAATTGATGCCCTCCCCAGAGAATTTCTCAGGAACAGGAACTCTGGGCTCAGGTGGAGGTGCAGTGGAGGATACTGGAACTGAGCTGACAGGGAGTGTCTGAATTTGTCTTTCCAACTTAAGATACCCTTCATGTAGGGACTGTACAGCTTGCGTGAGGGCTTCGAGGTGGCGGCCCACCTCCTCCATCTGTGAGACTCCTTCTGTAGGCTCAGTCATGGCTGTCTGATACTGTCACGTACCTGGTATCAGAGCCCAACTGTAGAAGGAGACCTCTCTTACAGCCCTGGCTCGGGGACCACCGGGGGGTTGCAACAGTTGTACAGGAGCGCAGTGAGGTAAGAGCGCCTGTATGATTCGTAGTAGCTGATGCAGATAGTACAGGTGATCCACCGGACGGACTAGTTAGCAGAAGCAGTAGGAAGTGGTGGTATAGGTGCGGGTCAGCGACCCCTGGATCTAGGCGGAGCTGGATCAGGAACGGACTGAAGCAGAGTGAGACAAGCCGGGTCAGCACGGGCAACAGGTAGTACAATCAGCAGGCAAAGAGTAGTCAGCAGGCAGACAGAGGTTCGGCAACAGGAGATCAACAGGTTCAGAAGTAGCAAGGTCAATGCAGGCCGGGTCCGGAGAGGAGAAGGCAGCAGTAGTCAAGGAAGCAAGGTCAGGTAATACAGCAGGTTCAGGATCAGACTCAGGTAAAGCTGCAGATCAGACAGTACTGTACAAGAGCAGCTGCTGGCCTTTTAAAGAGAAACTGGCGCCAAGCTGAGTTAGCCCACGTGCACGCGCGCCTGCTGCGTGGCTCCGCGCACGTTCACGCGCCGCTGCCTGATACAGCGCGTTCTCATAGAGACATATGTGCGCACGCGCACATGCCCGAGTGTCTGTCCTGCCACAGGGTATCCCTGACAACCTGCTTTTGGTGTAAAGGGATGGTTTTGGTTGCTAAGGACAATCTCCAGTTTCCAGGCAAAAAGAACAGTTTTTATAATATAAAACTGCATGCAGGGCACTGGACAAACCACTAGGGACAAAAGGGAGTTGAAATAAATTGATACAGTAATGTAATCTGTAAGATTACAGTGTACTCATTTGTATTGTGTGTTTTACGTTTTGAATTTGGCGCCGTTCTCCATCCCCGTGCGTCGCAACGCTCGCAGGGAACAGAGCCCGGGCACTGTGATAGATCGAGCGGAGGATGGCTCGCTCACACTGCGGGGAAATATCGCAGGATCCTGGGGACAAGGTAAGTAAGCTCTTCCTGGATCCTGCGATGCGATCTGGCTCGGGGTTACCGCTTCTGGTACTGAAAATCCACCCCGTGCCAGACTCGGGAATACCGCCAGGGAGGTTAAGCAATGAGATCAAAGAGTAGAAGGTCAGCACATGCTCCCAAACCATGTTTGCATGGTCAGACAGGAACAATATGCACACAACATTGACAGCATGGCCACAAAAACCGATTTTTGATGGAAAAAATGCACAAGAATTTCAGCAAACAATCCTAGTTGGGCATTTGCCAATATGCACAATATCATTCCTTCTCCCCCACAAATCACAGCAAAAAACCTGGCCTTCTCAGGCCAAACAAACCCCCCAACTGCAGCTCTTTATATAAGAGAGGTTGTATTGTTAGCACACTGACACACGCCCAATAGAAGTACACGCCCACCAGTATCTTTCAATCAGTCTCTTTGTGTATGTCTAAAGCACCTGATGAGCAGGAACAGATAATACTATTTGCAACTGTGTTAGCCCTTGGCTATGTGCATCTAATCTCCAACTACAGGCCAAAGATCAAAGTTTATTTGCATCCACATAAGCAGTGCAACAGTTTTCTAAGCATATGTGCGTGTGCAGTGTAAACCCTACAATTTTAAATGTCCAAGTCCCTAGGCATGATTAGTGCTAACAAACATTGGGGGTAGAGTTGCCACCTCATCCCTTTAAACCCGAACACATATGAATTACACAGGTTATGTGACTGATTAAGGTGGTAATTAAACTCAGTTGTTGCCTTATCTGCATTTAATTAGCCACAGAACCTGTTAAATTCATATGTGTTCGGGTTTAAAGGGATGAGGTGGCAACCCTAATTGGGGGTTATTTACGAAAGGCAAATCCACTTTGCACTACAAGTGCAAACTACAAGTGCAAAGTGCACTTGAAAATGCACTGAAAGTGCACTTGGAAGTGCAGTCACTGTAGATCCGAGGGGGACATGCAAGGAAAATGAAAAACAGCATTTTAGCTTGCACATGATTGGATGATAAAATCAGCAGAGCTTCCCTTAATTTCAGATCTTCCCCTCAGATCTACAGTGACTGCACTTCCAAGTGCACTTTCAGTGCAATTTCAAGTGCACTTTGCACTTGTACATACCTCCCAACAGTCCCGGATTGGGCGGGACTTTCCCGCTTTGACACCTTTGTCCCGCTATCCCGCCATACAGGTGATTTGTCCCGCATAATGCTGTTAACTACAAGCTAATTTTTCTCTCAATAGGACCTGCAGCAGTGTGCACATCCTGTACAGCCAGGGATTGGCTAGTAAGTCAGCTGGATGTGCACTGTGCAGCCCCAATGAGAGACTTCACCTGTCAAAAAGAGAGTGTGATGTCGGGTAGGGGCGGGACTGCTATCCAGACCAGCCCCTCTGTCAAACCAGTGCATAGCGAAAGAGCCAGTGACACCACACCGGCATTCATAGATTGCTGGCCAGGATCAGCTATCTATTCCTCTCCCCCAGAGTTTTTTCAGCCTCCATTAGCCCTGCACTCACAGGCAGCTCCCCACTTTCACCTAAATACAGAAGCCTGGCTTCTGCAGTTGAAAGTGAAAGTAACAGCTCAGCTCTCTCCTTCAACAGGCTCTCTGCTCTGCAGTCTGCACTAAAGTCGGGACAAAAGTCTGACTGCAGCGTGTTCGAGGAGGGAGGAGGGGGGTGAGCTGCCCCCTAATCCTTATCTCCTTCCTGCTCCAGGAGTCGAAGATACCCAGTGCACTGAAAGGAGAAGGAAGCTGTGGCTGCACTGGATAGAAGACATCTACAGAAAGGTGCTACTTTTACAAAAGTGTGTGTGGTGTGTGTTATGTGTGTGTGTTATGCATGTGTGTGTGTGTGTTATGCATGTGTGTGTGTGTGGTGTGGTGTGTGTTATATGTGTGTGTTATGGTGTGTGTTATGTGTGTGTGTGTGTGTGGTGTGTTATATGTGTGTGTTATGTGTGTGGTGTGTGTTATATGTGTGTGTGGGGGGAGGGGCGGGTTCAGATGTTATAGTTGAGGAGAAGGGCAACAGTGACATGTGGATGGATGACTGCACTCTGTACCTAGCGCTCTTGAACCCTTGCACTCTGTACGCAACGCACTCCAGAACCATGCACTGTGCCAGCACTCTGTACATAACACATGCCAATACCCTGCACTCTATATGTAACTCCAGAACCCTGCACCCTGTGCATAACACACCCCAGAACCCTGCACTCTGTATCTAGCCTTATCCTGAACCCTGCACTCTGTACATAACGCACTTCTGAATCCTTCCACACTTTGTGTAATGCACACTTCCATAGTTTATGCAAAATCATTTGTAATGGAAGCTTTTTATTCTTATTTTTTTAAATGACTTTGCTGGGGTTTTTGTATGCATCAGTGAGAATCTTTCTTTTTGCCGCAGTGCACGTAGCGCGCGGTCAGTCGCTTCCTCCCATAAGTGTCCCTCTTTCTGAAGTTCAAAAGTTGGGAGGTATGCTTGTAGTTTGCACTTGTAGTGCAAAGTGGATTTGCCTTTTGTAAATAACCCCCATTAACATCAGTCCCTGGCTGCAATGAGCTTCCAATCTAAAGTCCAAATTTAACTTTCCTACATTAGAGACTATTTCGACAGGAGACAAAAAAAATTACCAGCATGTCTTTGGATTGTAGTGAGAAACCCACACAGGGAGAACGTATAAACTTCAACACAAGCATTAGCATGTTGGGGAATTGAACCAGCAACCCCAATGCTGTTAGACAGAATGTCTACCCACTTAGCCAGCAGGCAGCCTCACACATGGTATCTGCATCTCTGTGGTGTGAACCATTTCTAAGTCCATAGCCATGCTCAATGTCACAAGCAATATACAATATATTGGCCTAAGTATTGGGACGCCTGCCTTTAAACGCACATGAACTGTAATGGCATCCCAGTCTTAGTCCGTAGGGTTCAATATTGAGTTGGCCCACCCTTTGCAGCTTCAACTCTTCTGGGAAGGTTGTCCACAAGGTTTAGAAGTGTGTCTATGGGAATGTTTGACCATTCTTCCAAGTGCATTTGTGAGGTCAGGCACTGATGTTGGACGAGAAGGCCTGGCTTGCATTCTCCACTCTAATTCACCCCCAAGGTGTTCTGTTGTGTTGAGGTCAGGACTCTGTCCAGGGGAGTCAAGTTCCGCCACCCAAAACTCACTCATCCATGTCCTACTACCTACTTCCATAGGTCGAAAAATTACAAGGAGGCAGGATTTAATAAGATAGATGTCAGGAGATGCTTGATCGCTTACATAGAGCGCACCAAGGAATGGCGACGTTCCACCAGCCTGTTTGTGTTGTTTGCATGTTCAAACAGGGGAAAAAAGGGCATCTAAAAATACCATCGCGGGGCGTGGCCTAAGGAGCTATGGAGTACGACGCTTGTAGTGAGAGCTCCGCTTGCCCAAACTCCTGTAATAGCCATCCTGCTCTAATCCTACCAATCCTGCCAGAAAACTACACCCCAACAGGCTTATCCCGTCACCTGCATGGCCCTTGGTGCTGCCTGACCGCCTAGAGCACTGCCCGAGGCTGCAAAGACCGGATCGTTCCGCCCTGGGGCTTGCCTGTAGGATAGTCCCCGGCTTCGGCCTAGTGCTTGGAGCGGCGGCCATTTTGCTCCACCCGGCGGCGGCTCCTATTCATCTCCCGGACACACCAAGCTCCCCCGAGACTGATCTCTGCCTGCCTCGGCCCCCGGATTGCCTGTGGCCCCCAGCGCTGAGCCTCTGCACCCTGCACCAGCTTGTAGGACGGCCCGCGGCTCCGGCCTGGTCCTCGGAGCGGCGGCCATCTTGCTACACCCAGCAACGGCCCTATTAGTCCTCCTGGCCTGCCTGGCTCCCCAAAAGACTGACCTTCACCTGCCTGGGCCTCCGGATCTCCTCTAAAAGTGCAGCACCTTATCCAGTGGCAGCCAGTGAGACGGCACGTGGCTCTGGCCTGGTTCCTAGATCGGCGGCCATCTTGCTTCACCCACAGTAAGCTTGTGCGAGTGCTGCTGCAGGTCTCCCTGACCACCTGAGCCCAGTTTCTCCCTTCCACAACCACTGCTCTCACAACTATCCAGCCACACCTTGTAACCTTTACTGGACAGCTCTGGAACTGTGGCAAGAAGAGATTCTTGAAGATTCGGCCTGGTAAGCGGCGGCCATACTTGTTCACCCCAAAGGCCCGCTGGTCATCTTTAGACTATGCCTCCACCGAAAAAGACTTCCGAGGCTGCTGACAAGCTTGCCAAGTACCGCCGCCTTGAGGGAGAGCAACAGGCTAAGGATGGCGCTGGTCCCTCTCTGGACACGGAACATTCTATGGTGGCCACAAACAAGGTACTCGATGCTATTGCCCTTTGCCAGAGCACGCTTACCACCAAAATCGAGGAAGTCAAAATCGATGTGTCCCTTATCCGACAGGACCTTTCTACCCTGCGGGACCGCGTGGCAGAGACAGAGACACGCATTAGCAGAGCGGAAGACATCTTACACCCCCTGCAACATACTACTGATGAGGTGCGCCGCCAGCTCCAACAGATTAGTGCAAAACAGGATGACATGGAAAATCTCCTCCGGAGATGTAATCTCTGATTCATCGGCCTCCCTGAGACTGCTGAGGGCAACGACGCGGCAAGTTTCCTTGAAAACCTCCTGACATCCACCTTCGGCAGAGATGCATTTTCGGTAATGTTTGCGGTGGAAAGAGCTCATCGAATACCTGCTCGTCCTCCTCCTTCAGGGGCTCCACCGCGCACCCTTATAGCGAAATTCCTCAACTTCAGGGACCGCGACAAGATCCTCCGCCTGACCAGAGAGAAGGGAAATATCCCCCACACCAACACACAGGTGGCTGTATTTCCGGACTTTTCCAATGAGGTACAACGTCAAAGATCCAAGTTCCAGGATGTTAAACGACGCCTCCGAGTACTACACCTCAAATACGCCATGCTATACCCTGCAAAGCTCCGTGTGGAATGTGAGGGCCGAACCCACTTCTTTGAAGACTCTGAGTTAGCATCCACTTGGATTGATCAGAGAGATCGCCAAGACTGAGTGCAACACCTTGCCTATAAGCTGTGAGTACTTTGCCTTTTTTCCCCCCTGATCCCCCCCGTACCCTCAATATCATCCAACGCTGTACTGCTGAGCCCCTCAGTAGGCACATCCCCTTTGCTGGAACTGGGGGACGGATTTGCAAATCCTTTTCAGCTCTATACTGGATTTCACAGTGTACCTACCGTCTCCGGGTGACCTCATTGACTCATGATCCCCACTTCCCTTATACCTAGGAAATGCCTGTGGAGGACAGTAGATCGAACACCACTAATAACTCTGTTACTTTATCACTCAGATGGCAAGCGGAGCCCCCCCCCCTACACGGCCGTAATGGCGCTGCACCTCTGTGGCTTCTACACCTCACGCGCTTCTCAGAGAAGAAGTCGCCCCCTTAGTGTCTCTGTGAATTTTTTCATTCCCCGTTTGTTTGACTGGTTTCTTTTCCCCCTTGTTTTTTTTCTTTGTCATATGGGTATCTGAAATTAAGTCTCTTGCCTCCAACGGGTCCTAAACGTTGGATGTCCCCTGTTGATACCTGGTTATGGGATGCTATGTCTGTGCCAAGTTTGGGTGGCATTGGACTGGGAGGGAGGGAAAATGTTGTGGTTAATATTTTTCTCACACCACCATGTTTGCAACTGTTTACTTATGCTAACGGTACTATGTTATTATCATACATGCACTGTCGATACTATTTATCAATGTGTTATATGCTATCTGATGTGGCTGTGCCTGCTCTGCTGGTCCTGATCCAACCGCGGTTCATCATATGCACCCTCTACCCGCCATGAGTTATCTGAAGTTCCTTACGTGGAATGTTAGAGGCTTGCGCAATAAGATTAAACGCACAGCCGCCCTGACATTCCTTAAATCCCAGCATGCTGACATCATCACCCTAGTTGAGACCCACGTCACGGGCCACTTACAATCCTCTCTCAAAAAACCTTGGATTGGTTGGGCATACCACGCCACCCACACCTCTTACTCCAGGGGTGTATCGGTCCTGATTGCTAAAAGGGTTCCGTTCGACCTAATACTACTCCAGACGGACCGGCAGGGCAGATACGTGTTTATACACGCCGCTATTAACGGCTCCCCTATTCTGATACTTGCCTGCTATATCCCCCCTCCATACAACTCACTTGTGATTAAGGAGGGCCTTGCCTTTATGGCACAACACACCTCTGTACCGGCGGTGTGCATGGGGGACTATGACCCTCATCCCCACTCTAGACCGAATGGGCGCACCAGACCTCCCTCTAGACCCACCGGCCCATACCAGACTACACCGCATACTGACTGACTTTGCTCTTGTAGACACTTGGCGCCACAAGCACCCACATTCTAAAGTCTTTTCATGTTTCTCAGCCAGCCATAACACAATGTCACGAATCGATTTTATTATAATTTCAAAGACCCTGACACCTAAACTGGAAGATGTGGGATTTGCTCCGAGAATACTCTCGGTTCACGCCCCTTACTGGATTACGATCCAGCTCCTGAAGGCCTCTCCTGCTCCTCTTTGGCGGTTAAACCCGTTTTGGCTGACTGCCCTGCAGGACCAGGATGACATCCCCACAGAACTGCAATACTATTTTTCAGCCAACAGGGAGTCAGCCACACCTGACATAGTGTGGGAGACGTTCAAGCTCCACGCCCGCTCCCTGCTCTCCACACGTATTAACAGACTTAAGCAATCATCGAAACTCATTGTCCAACAGGCTACAGAACACCTACAGGTGCTGGAGGAGGCGTTCCACCGAGACCCCTCGCCCAGCACGGCCAACAATCTTAAGATTCAGACGCGACAGGTCTCCCAGTTACATATTGAGAAGGCCAAACAGCGCATCTTTTTCTGTAGGCAAAGGGTATTTGAGTATGGAGAAAGATCAGGCAAACTTCTTGCATACCTTGCTCACTTGGATTCACGTCCCCCTGTGGTGGTGTCGTTGACCGATCATCAGGGGAATGACATCACCGATCCGCAACAAGTAGCAGAGGAATTTGCGAGATTCTATCGCACACTCTACACCTCTCGGGTCACTCACACTCCCCAAGATACCAAAGATTATTTAGCGAAAATTGAGTTCCCTAGATTGACTGACGCCCAATGTGAACTTTTAGAAGCTCCCATTACTAAAGAAGATATTTCTGAGGCTATTTCCTGTCTGGCTACATCTAAGGCCCCAGGATCGGATGGCTTGCCACTTGAATTCTATGCCACCTACTCTGAAATCTTAACCCCTAAACTCCATGATCTATACAAATCCATATTTGATACCGGAATCCTACCCCCCTCTATGAGAGAAGCCCAAATTGTGGTAATCCCTAAGCCTGGTAAGGACCCCAAATACCCAGAATCATATAGACCCATTTCCTTACTACAGGTTGACATTAAAATACTTGCCAAGATTCTGGCCTCCCGCCTTAACCAGGTTATTCTTTCCCTGATCCACCCCGATCAGACAGGCTTTATGCCAGGGAAGAATACTGCTATGAATATTCGCCGTCTATTTATGAACATCCAGGGGTCCCATGATGCAGTCGGCTCGAGGGTCGTGGTGGCTTTAGACGCCGCCAAGGCCTTTCGATTCCGTGGAGTGGAATTATCTATGGGAGTGCCTTTCGAGATTTGGATTTGGCCCCAACTTTATTCGTTGGGTTCAGCTCCTGTATCAATCCCCGAAGGCCAAGGTGTTTGTAAATGGTTGGCTCTCCGATCAATTCCCGCTGGAGAGAGGGACCCGACAAGGCTGCCCCCTTTCCCCTATGCTGTACGCATTGGCTGTGGAGCCATTGGCCATCATGGTTCGTGCGGACACCAATATTCAAGGCCTTAAGATAGGGAATCTGGAAGAAAAGATTGGGATGTACGCAGATGATACGCTTCTTTACTTGGCCGACTCGGGTCCCTCTCTCGTTGCAGCCCTCCACTCCATAGAGCATATTGGTATGCTCCCCAGGGTCTCTGTAATTAAGTACCTCGGCGTGCAAGTTACTAGATCGCTTACAGACTACATACTTTTGAACATTGAACCCCTGTACACCCTGATTAAAACTAAGACACAAAATTGGGCTTGACTACCCCTGGGTGTCATGGGACGCATCAGTCTAGTCAAAATGATACTTCTCCCAAAGATACTTTATTTGGTGTGGCATGCTCCCCTGTATATACCACAACATTTTTTCAAAACAATTGAATCTATTCTCAATTCGTTCATATGGGGATCCAGCAGACACAAATTATCTTGGGAAATACTTAAAAACCCAGTGACCTTGGGAGGAGTTGCTCTTCCAGACTTTCAGGACTATTATCTTGCCTCCCAACTGTCCCACTTCTATCATTTTGACAAGAACGAGCTACCAAGATACCAGCTTCTACTCTGTGAACACCCTGATAACCCAGCTCATACCCCACTTCAATCAGTCCTAAGGGCCCCATTGACAGGACATACCCCCCAACATAAAGCAGGCATGTTGACACATCACCGGAGGGTGTGGCGGTTGGCACTACAAAAACTCGGGATTCCACAGATTCATTCCCACACCCCCCTTTGGTTCAACACACGCCTACCTGAGCTGTTGTCTATCCCTGACCCCGCGGTTTGGATACGTTGCGGGATCTTGTATATACACCAGATCATGACGACTACGGGACTTAAAACATTTCAAACATTAAAAGACGAATTCTCACTTCCCAATCACCTCCTTTTCAGGTACTTACAACTTCGCCATGCTATACAAACTCAGTTTGCTGGCTCCAACCCATCCCTGACAGTCCCCTCCATAGTAGACACGATCACAGGTGCTGAGCCAGCCAAACTAATCTCCACTCTTTATTCCGCCATCCGTCTTCCCAACTCCATAGCCCTGGCCTATAGTGCTAAGACTAGATTGGAGGTGGAGGTTGGAATGATTGAAGATGAGGATTGGGATGAGATCTTGGAAGGCGTGAAAAAGGTTTCCCCTAAACTGTCGGACCACCTAACACAGTTGTATATCATACATAGAACATATCTGACTCCTCAGAGGATAGCGCGTTTCAAACCCATGCATAATCCAGGATGCCGCCTATGCGACCACACCCCAGGCTCTTTCTATCACCTTATATGGTCCTGTCCAATTATCCAAACATACTGGATACAAGTGATACGCTTCCTCCACGATCAGATGGGCTCACCTGCTACTCTAGACCCAAAGATGTGTCTACTCGGTCTGCTACCTGACTTAGACGCTGACAAACCCCTCCGTACCTTTCTACATGAAACGCTATTCTTAGCGAGAAAAGCGATAGCCCGTAATTGGATGCAGGCCTTACCCCCTACAATCCAGTGTTGGAAAAAATAAATTAATGACACTCTCCCATATAAGAAGTTGATCTATGTACATAGAGGATGCCCGCTTAAATATGAGCAGGTCTGGAACAGATGGCTGGAGGATGGTGAAACATGTACTTGAAATGTTGATATTTTCCTCTCTTTTTTCTTCTCCCCTCCTCCCCCTTCTTCTCTACTGTGTACTGGCTTCATGTCCGGTGGATAATTCACCCGATATCATGTAGATAACTTAATGTGCTCATCTATGTATTGCTGCTCTGGCCATGTTGGCTTACATTATTTTTTATGTACCAAGCATATATTTTCTTAATAAAGTTGGTTTTCCAATTAAAAAAAAAAATACCATCGCAAGGTGGATGAAGTCGGCCATCGCGGAGGCATACAAAGCAGCATCCCGGACACCTTTGTTTGGAATAAATGCACATTCCACAACAGCGGTTTCTACTTCTTGGGCTGAAAGGGCAGGAGCGTCTCTCCTCCAGATTTGCAAGGCCGCAACCTGGTCCAGGTTGCATACATTCATAAAACATTACAGACTGGATCTGCTTGCCAGCCAAGACCAGTCTTTCGGCAGGAAAGTGCTGCAGGCTGTGGTCCCACCCTCATCAGGTACTCCTATTTTGTAGGGATGCACCGAATGTTTTTTTTGGTGCCAAAAACAATACTGAAAATGAAAAATACACTAGGCCGAAAACCGCAACTGATACCAAAACAGCACTGATACCGAAAGTGACTGTTTTTAAAAATATTTTTATACAGGAGATGGTCAGAGACTGGGGACATGGTACAGGAGATGGTCAGAGACTGGGGATATGGTACAGGAGATGGTCAGAGACTGGGGATATGGTACAGGAGATGGTCAGAGACTGGGGACATGGTATAGGAGATGTTCAGAGACTGGGGACATGGTACAGGAGATGGTCAGAGACTGGGGACATGGTACAGGAGATGGTCAGAGACTGGGGACATGATACAAGAGATGCAGCCTCACCAGTGCCCGTCAGGTGCAGCCAGCCTATGTCCCCAGTGCAGCAAGTGTCCCCAGTACAGCCAGCCATTGTCCCCAGTGCAGCCAGCCAGTGTCCCCATTGCAGCCAGCCACTGTCTTCATTGCAGCCAGCCAGTGTCCCCCCATTGCAGCCAGCTAGTGTCCCCATTGCAGCCAGCCAGGGTTCCCCATGGTCAGAGACTGGGGACATGGTACAGGAGATGGTCAGAGACTGGGGACATGATACAAGAGATCAATGCAGCCTCACCAGTGCCTGTCAGGTGCAGCCAGCCCGTGTCCCCAGTGCAGCCAGCCAGTGTCCCCAGTGCAGCCAGTGTCTCCATTGCAGACAGCCAGTGTCCCCATTGCAGACAGCCAGTGTCCCCCATTGCAGCCAGTGTCCCCATTGCAGCCAGTGTCCCCATTGCAGCCAGCCAGGGTTCCCTATTGCAGCCAGCCAGGGTTCCCCATTGCAGCCAGTGTCCCCATTGCAGCCAGTGTCCCCCATTGCAGCCAGTGTCCCCCATTGCAGCCAGTGTGACCATTGGAGCCAGTGTCCCCAATTGCAACCAGTGTCCCCATTGCAGCCAGTGTCCCCCATTGCAGTCAGTGTCCCCATTACAGCCAGCCTGTGCAGGGGAAGAGAGAGGAGAGCCGCCGCCTGGTTGATTAGAGCGCCGGGAACATCACAGCTTTCATTTCAATAGCTGTGTGTTCCCCGCCGCGCGCCGTCACATACAGCCCCTCCTCTTTATCCGGGCACTTTGATAGACAGATCACCCGCCCAATCCTGGGACAGGTGATCTGTCTATCAAAGTTCCCCGGACAAGGGGGAGGGGCTGTATGTGACGGCGTGCGGCGGGGAACACACAGCTATTGAAATGAAAGCTGTGATGTTCCTGGAGCTCTAATCAACCAGGCGATGGCGGCTCTCCTCTCTTCTACGCTATAGGAAGCCCCGGTGATAGGCGGTACCAGGGGCAGGGGCAGAGCTCCCCAGGCCCCGCCACATTTTCGGCTCTCTTATCGGACGTTTTTCTCTTTCTGAAAATTGCCGAAAAGGCCATTTTCGGCCGATATATTTCGGCAGGCGAAATTTCGGTGCATCCCTACTATTTTGTCCTCTCTGCAAGCTGTCCTGGAAGATGACTTGGAAAAACAGTGTTATTACCTGTTAACTACTTTTTCCAGGAATCTTCCAGGACGGCGTCAGCGATTAGCAATGCAAAACATAGAGTAAAGATGAAGCTACGCTTATTTAAAGAATTTTTGTAAAGCATACAAAGTAACACAAAGAATACAAACTCTGTGGATAGTACAGATACACACTGTCATTTATAACAAATAAGAAAAAAAAATAAGAATACCAATAAGAACAAAATTGCAGCTTAAGTTGACTTAGAATATTCATAAACAAGGGTTCAAACCTGCACTAGTAATGCACCATACCGACAGGGGGGTGACAGAAAGGTGGAGGGAATGCACAAAAAACAGCTGTATACATAGCTTACATCAACATTGAAGTCATAGCAAAAAGGAACATAGGTGTCAATTATCCCCTAACTGAGACCATTTGTGTCAGAACAATAGTCGGATTCATCCCATATCTGCCATATTTTGGAAAACTTCTCTACTGAACCATCAACTAAAGCAGTCAAATGTTCCATCCTACGTATATCAGCCATAAAAGAGAAAAATTGTGGAAGTGTAGGGGGAGAAGTAGAGAGCCAAAGCCTAGGGATAGCTCGTTTAGCAGCTAATAATATAAAGAACATGAGTCTCCGTTTAGCTTTAGGGATATTTGGGAAGGGGAGACAAAGTAGATAATGCATAGGATTTAAAGGGATGGGGATCTCTAGCAACTTTTCCAGAAGCGTTTGGATCTGGACCCAAAACTGATTAACTGAGGGGCATTCCCAGAAAATATGGTAATGTGAGCCCACCGCATTATTACATCTCCAGCATTGTTTTGAGGTTGTCGGATTAGGGGCATGTAAGAGTTCTGGGGTCCTAAACCAAAAAAGTAGATCTTTATACGTGGTTTCCTTATGGGTCACAAAGCGGGAGATTTTGGAGGTGGACTCCCAGATACTCCCCCAATCCAACAAGGAGATGTCATACTGAAGGATCTGAGACCACTTCCTCATGATATAATGACTATCTAGCGTTAAGGGGGTGGCTTCATGTAAGATTTTGTAAATGGTAGATATTAATTAGGGTTCGTAAGGACCCTTGGGGCATAGTGTTTCAAATTTCTATGGTTCCTCTAGGGATAGAGAAGGAGATCTGGTGGAGAAGAAGTGTCTGATCTGCAGGTAAGAATAGAAAAGTGTCTTGGGGAATTGGTGTCATTTTTGCAAGTCAGAGAAGGTCAAAAGATGTCGAGTGACCGTATTGACAAGATGGCGCAACTGAAAAATCCCTGCCTGAGTCCAAGGTAACATACATTTGTAAGACAAACTATCTGGGATGTCTGGATTGAAGAGGACATTCAGAAGTGGTGGGCATGGGGAGGATAGGGAGTAACACTCAGAGCATCTCTTCCATATTGACAAGGTAAAAAGCATCGGGGATAGACATATACCTCTCAGTTTGGGCATATGTTTGTCATTAGATGGCCAGAGCATATAACACGGGTATACCGGTGCGGTAACACTCATTTCAATCTCCGCCCACCTACTTGACACCCTCCTAGCAGTCCAGGAGGTGAGTGCTCTTAAGTGCGAGGCATAATAGTATTTAATAAAATCCGGAGCTCCTAGCCCCTCCCTAGTTTTACGAGCCATGACCACCGACCCTGCCACCCAGTGGGAGGCACTGTTCCAGATGAATCAAAAACTTCTCCTCTGAAGAGCTTTCAACTGCGACATAGGGGTCGACACTGGGAGCGTCTCAAACAGATACAGCAGTTTAGGAAGTATCGACATTTTGAGGACATTAATACGTCCCAGAAGGGAAAGGTGGTCCAATGGGTCAATCAGTGATTAATTTCCGTGAAAAGGGGAGGGAAATTAGCCTGGTATAAGGTGGAATATGATAACGTTATCTGAACTCCTAAGTATGTCAGTGAGCGGGTACACCAGTGGTAGGTATAATTTTGTTGAAGCAAAGAGAGTTGAGAGGGGGTGATATTAATAGGTAGGGCTTCAGTTTTGGCAGTGTTGATTTTAAAACCGGAAATAGCACTAAAAGACGATAAGATGTTATGTAGGGAGGGGAGGGATGTGTGCGTAAGTGTTAAGAGAACATCATCTACAAAGAGGGATAGCTTATACTCTGTTTGACATAATTGTACACTCTTAACAGTAGAGCAATCACGTATGGCCACTGCCAGGGGTTCTAAGCTGAGGATGAAAAGTAAAGGTGATAAAGGGCAGCTCTGCCCCATACCATTGCTAAGGGAAAAGGCTGGGATGGGAGGAGAGCTGAAGCTGAGAAGTGGGATTTGAGTATAGAGCCTGAAGGGCTCGAATAAAGGGGTCAGAGAAACCGTATTTTGATAAGATTGCGAAAATAAAAGGCCAACTGAGACGGTTGAGAGCTTTTTGGGCATTTAAGCTAAGTATTAAAGTGGGGCGATTAGTTTTGGTTAATAGGTCGATAAGGTCTATCGTGTGTTGCGTATTATTGCCTGCATGTCTCGTAGGGACAAAGCCCACTTGATCTCTATGAATCAACGATGGCAATATTAATGAGAGTCTGTTTTCTAGAATTTTTGTAAAAATTTTGTAATCCAAATTTAATAGGGATATAGGACGATAATTATCAGGGATGGACGGGTCTTTGTCAGGTTTAGGGATGACCGTGATATATGCGTGTAAAAAAGCAGAATGAGGTACGGTGCCCTTAAGCAAAGAGGAGAATAAATTTTGCATATATATGGGGCTAGGGTCGGCAAGAAGGTTTTATAGTAAGAATATGGGAGTCCGTCAGGGCCCGGAGCTTTATGGGTAGGGAGTAGTTTAATAACGTCCGCCATTTCTTCAGCAGTGATGGGCACGTTAAGAGAGGAGCATTGATCTGGGTCAATTTTGGAAGTTGCAGGGGTGTTAAGAAGGAGCCTAACTTCTCTTGTGTAAATTGGGTCATTGGGTCTGAACTCAGGCAGTTTTAGAGTTTTTTATAGAAGTCCCCAAACGCCCCAGACATGGTCTGAGGACAGTAGGTAGGAGTGCCATCTAGTTGTACTATATGATCAGGGATAGATAAGGATGTGCGAGGTTTAAGCTTATGAACCAGCATCCTATGTGGTTTATCCGCAAATTCATAAAACTTTTGCCTAGACCATAACATAGACTTGGAGATTCTACTCATATCTAGGGACTTAATGCCGTTTCGGACAGATACCACTGCACGTAAGCGAGCCACTGTGGGGAGCGAAGTAAGTGCATCTCTGCTGCGTGCAATTGGTCAAGAAGCTCTGATTTTTGTTTAGTGGACTCCCGCTTCATGCAAGATCTGGCAGAAATGCACTCACCTCTGAAGAAAGCCTTATGGGCCTCCCACAAAATGGATGTGCTTGAAACCGAACCTTCGTTCAGCTGGAAATATTCCGTCAGTTTTGATTGGAGTCGGTCTTTGATTTCAACGTTCCGCAAGAGGGATTCATTAAGCCGCCAATGGCATGTCTTAGGTGATGCGGCATGTAAGGCCAAATCTAGGGTGATGGGGGCATGGTCAGACCATGTGATGGGGTTTATTTCGGAAGAGACAACATTAGGTAATAAGGGGGCGGAAACCAAAAAATGATCTAAACGGGAGTAAAGTTTATGCGAGGGTGAGTAGTAAGTATATTGTCTATGGGTAGGGTGTTTCACTCTCCAAGCATTGAAGAGATTGTGAGATCGGATTAATTTCTGGAAGGAAGTGGACAACTTATGGGCTTGGAGTGGCGGAGTGTGTTGAAAAAGAGCACATCTGTCTCTGTTAGGAGACATACACATGTTAAAGTTGCCTCCAACTATCGTGAAGGGCTGTGAGTAAGATCGCAACCTCTCAAGAACTTTTGTGAGAAATCCAATCTGTCCCGAATTGGGTGCATAAATATTAGCTAAAGTAAAGGATGTGTTTAAGTGAACACAATTCAGGAGAACATAACGACCGTGGGGGTCTAGAGTTGAGGCAAGAATTCGTATAGTGCAAGATCGCTTGATCATAATGGCTACTCCAGCCTTCCCTGATGGGTCAGAGGCTACAAAAACAGTAGGAAACATTTTGGAGGCAAACTTAAAAGACCCCCCCCCCGGACAGAAGTGCGTCTCCTGAACCATGATCACGTCAACCCCAGAGGATTTGAATTCCTTCAGAGCTATCCATCGCTTACGTAAGGAGTTCAAGCCCTTAACATTGCATGAAAATATTTTTAAAGCCATGAAATATCTTTGGAGTAGGAATCAGACATTAACTTAACACAATACATGAATAAAAGATACCATAGCGCAAGGAGACTGTGAAATAACATACAAGAGTCAACTTCAGCAATTAGAAAGACAGTGAGTGAACAGTCAGTAACCTGGTACAAAAACAAAAACAAGTCAAAAAGGGACCTGATAAAAAAAGGAAGAAGAAAAAACAAAACAAAAATTGAAAACAAAACTGGTTTGAAAGCCTGAGGGTGAAAAAACCCTCAGGAGACCATGGCCGCAGACCATGGGCATGTGGAAGAGCATGACGGTCAGCAAGATCAACGGAACGGGTCGCTTAATGTCCCTCAAAGGGGACATTATCTCAAACAGCTCCCATATCTTGGTGAAAATATAAGTAAAAACAAACCAAAACCTCATAGGCAGCAAGGGAGGTTAACGTTCTGGAAATAGGGCCCTCAGGAACAAGGAAAGGGAGAGCACTTCCCACAGACACCGCAAAACATCAGCCAAAGTCCTAGGTATCTGTATGGAACAAAAAAGAAAGGGAGGGTATAGGAGCTTCAAGTGGAAGGTCTGGATGGGTTGGAGCGCTGAGGGATAGAAAAGGCCTTCTGGTGTCTCCGATGGACTGGGGTCCAGATCATTGCAGGAGCCTGGAGGGGTTTGGGGACCAGATTGGGAAGTGGAGGTGGAAGGTCTTCCTCAGGGATAGGCGGCAGTCCCAAGTTACGGATAAAGGCCTTGCATTCATGAAGATCTCTAATGGAGTATTGTGTTCCATCGATTGAGGCTGAGAGTCTGAAGGGAAACCCCCATCTGTAAGGTACTTGGTGAAGTTGAAGGTGCGC
Source organism: Lithobates septentrionalis (assembly GCA_037952835.1). Lineage (NCBI taxonomy): Eukaryota > Metazoa > Chordata > Amphibia > Anura > Ranidae > Lithobates > Lithobates septentrionalis. The sequence goes on along the minus strand of JBBDGP010000805.1, from coordinate 1,900,298 downwards.
TGTTATCGGGCGGAGGTTGTGCCGTTTAGCTAAGGTGATGGGGGATAGATCGCTGAATATTTGGATTTTGGATCCTTTAAAGTCAATGCGGTTCTTGTTATGTGTAGCCACCGTGAGGGCCTCTTTACTGTCATAATAGTGGAAGCGGACTATTATGTCTCTTAGATTGGACCCAGGGGGTGGTTTTGGAGCCAGGGATCTATGGGCCCTGTCTAGGCGCCAATCAATATCTGGTATGTGTGGAGCCAGAGTAACAAAGAGACTCAGGAGGTAGGTATGCAATTCCTTATCATTTACAGTTTCAGGGACTCCACGGATCCTTAAGTTATGACTGCGTTTCCTGTTTTCCAAGTCTTCTTGTTGCAATTTGATCTGGGAGACAATATGTTTGAGAGCTGCATTGTCCTCTTCTAGGACATGCACATATTGTACGATTTTATCGAATTTGTTCTCTAACGTGTCAGTTTGTGCACCTAACTGATCGATTTCCCCCCTGAGTTCCTGAGCAATTTTCCCAACTTCTTTGGCAATGTTACGTGTCTGATCTTGTAGTAGGGCCTGTAATTTCAAGTACAGGACTGCCACTGTGACTGTATCAGCAGGATCTGACTGCTGGGGTGAGCTGTCAATGTGGAAATATCTGGCGTTGTTGCGAGATGGTCCGCGACATCCGGCAGTTCTGTTGGAATGCTCAAGGCCAGAGACTGCGGCCTAAGCAGGAAGCGCTCCATGTGCTCTGAGGGCTGGGACGTCTGCAGAGGTTTAAATCCCTGATAGATATGTTTTTGGAATCCAACCTTTCCCATGTAGTGCCCAGGGGATTCCGGAGGCGGATAGTGTGACTCCTGTGGCTGTGTGGGCTACAGAAGCGGTGCAGGGTCATGGAGGGAAGGAACAGGGACCAGAGCTAGTCTCTCATGTTTCTGCCATCTTGCTTGCCATGCAAGCGCCTCCCTGGTGGTAGTCTTTCAGGCTAGGTAACCCAGATTGTAATGCAGGGAGCAAATCATCTGAAGGGGAGTAAAGGAGACCCCTGTAACACTATGGCTGGGTGTAGCAATATGGCCACCGCACGTGGCTATGGGAACAGGGCCGCCGCTACTGTCTGCCCCACTAGTAGGGGAGGAATCCTTCTTTGATCCACCACTGGTACCCCGCTCAGTCCGATCGGGGTGCTCCGGTGGTCGGATGTGGCTTAAATCGAGCTCCAGATGGCTGCCGTACACCTGCTAGGCCTGGAAGGGTTCACCTGGCCAGCGTATATATGTGGCACTGCTGGGTCCCCAAGCAGCGGATGTCCAGCTGAGGAGCCGTGCTTACCCTGTGAGGAGGTAGCCGAGCGGAGAAGAGCCTGAGGGGCCGTGAGGAGGAGAAGGCACAGTCTGCGGGTGGAGCAAGATGGTCGCCGTTCTTCCGAGTATAGGCCGGAGCCGCAGGCCTCGAGTGGCTGGAGCGAGGAGGAACACTGCACCAATGGCCTCGGGTGGTGAGTTGAGTGCCCGGGGGCTTAGCTGGTGGTGGGTATGCCTGATGTGGGCTGCTGGTAAGTGGTAAAGGACGATCCTGCCTGAGAACGGCAGGAGCTCTTCTCATGCACGTCCTTCCAGTCCAACTTCCGATCATGCCCCCCTTTTGGAATTTTTTTAGTCCTCGCCGCCCAGGGCTGTCAGCTTCCACATCGGCAGCCTCTGCATCACATGGTGGACGATTATCTCAGGGCCAAAACAGAGATGGAGAGCTTTCCAGCTGATGATCCACTGACTTACTGGGTCATGAGAATAGACCACTTGCCAGAACTTACCCAGTATGCTATTAAGTTGTTGAGTTGCCCTGCATCTAGCGTGCTTTCAGAACGGCATTCAGTGCTGCAAATGTGCATTGTGCTTGCATTGTTATTACATGTTAAAGGCACGGCAAATACACCAAAAAGTGTGGTAAAAATGCACCACGCTCCACTTCAAAAAAGTTCTCGAGCTTCTCTGGGGCAACTGTCGCACGTAGGGCAGCCCGTTCAAGTGAAGGGGCTGCCCAATGCATGATAAGCACAATCCTCCAAAACGCACAAATAAACACATGCAAAAAAATGAGTTCCTACCACGGAGCCTGACAGCTGAGTGTCTCTGTCCACTCTGTCCTTCTATCTAAAAGATGGCCATACACTATGCAATCTGATGTGCAGTCGCTATACAATTTCCTTTTGATTTACCAGAACTATGGAACACCTGAACAACCTATTCAATTTGTATCAAATCAGACAGGCCCTTGCACTACATAAATTATGGGATATCGAAAGGAGATTGTACAGACACTTGGTGGAAAAATAAAAGAAAGTGTGGAAGAAGTGTTATAGTAATGAGTGTTCTGTCCACCAGATGTCTTGCTGATTATTTGTACCTTATTTGTACCTGTGTTGTTAAATTCACATGCAAAATGTGTAATTTACTTAAGACAATCATATGTGGTGTGCAGGCTCTATCTAGCGTTGCTTTTTGGTAATGCTGCAGTTCTGTTTCTTGGTTTTATTGTATGTGTAATTAAGGAAGTTGTCAGCAAGCAGGGATTTCTGGGTAGAATCTTAACAGGAAGAAAACCAGCCACCATTCTTTTCAACACATTGCAGGAAGCAAGACATGTCTTTCTCAATCTATCGTCATCACCCTTAGAGAACTTAAAAAGTAAGTTTTTATTATCTCATCTTGTACTGTATATCGTTGTTTATGCAATGTATGCTGTATTGTATGCAATATTATAGTTATTGAGGTCTATTTCTATTATTTTGTAGTTTCACCTGGCTTGTTCTAATAAAACTGGGATCAAAGAAATATGGTATCTGAAGTTATTAGTATAAGAGGGTTTAGCTATCTGTCCCAGAGACAGAACAATGAGGGAGGTGTGGTCCACACTAGGGATGAGCCAAACACCCCCCGGTTCGGTTCGCACCAAAACCTGGGAACGGACCCAAAGTTTGCGCAAACTTTAGAACCCCATTAAAGTCTATGGGACTCGAACATTCAAAATCAAAAGTGCTAATTTTAAAGGCTAATATGCAAGTTATTGTCCTAAAAAGGGTTTGGGGACCCGGGTCCTGCCCCAGGGGACATCAAAATTACATTTTTAAAGGAATAAAAGTAATTTAAAACTTCTTGCGGCTTTAATGTAATGTCGAGTCCCGGCAATATGGATGAAAGTCAGTGAGACAAACAGCATGGGTACCCCCCCCCCCCCCCCCGTCTATTACCAGGCTCTTTGGGTCTTGTATGGATATTAAGGAGAACCCCGCACCCAAATTTAAAAAAGGCGTGGGGCCCCCGGGCCCTATATACTCTGAACAGAAGTTTACAGGCGGTGCAAACAAGACAGGGACTGTAGGTTTGTTTAGTAGAATCTGTTTGTAATTTTGAACTGGTACATTTTAAAGTGTAGCTCCAGCCAAAAAAATCTATTTTTAAGTTTTTTGGAAAACATAGGGAAGGGTTATCACCCCTGTAACATTTGTTTTGCTGTCTGTGCACCTCTTCAGAAGATTTCACCTCACTTTCTGTCCCAATGACAAATGTTTTTTGAAAATTTGGGGTTTTTAGTGAAACAAGGATTAGTGATAAAGCATCAGTGAAGAGGAGACACGTTTTTCCCATATTAACTCTTACATGAGAGAATTTCCCTTTCAAGGGGTAGATTTCATCTCACTTCCTGTTGTCTCCTTCTGTTTGCAAGAAGTAGAAGTCGTTTGGAAGTTGGATGTTTGAAAGTAGGGGCCTACCCTATATACTCTGCAGAAATTGGGGCCTTAGGTGTTGGTGTTGCCACAACAATGTAAGCCCTCACAGTTACTCTTGGTGGGGGCAGGAACGGGCCGTGCTGTGAAATATTAGATCTAGAATTGTAATTACATGCCATTGTTGAACAATGGTAAAAAAATTGGGCCTTTGGTGGTGGTACTGGTGCCACAACACTGTAAGTCCTCACAGTTACTCTTGGTGGGCGCTAGAACGGGCCCTGCTGTGAAATATTAGATCAAGAATGCTATAGTTGGAGCGCAGGAATGAGCCCTGCTGCAAAGTATTGCATCAAAAATTGTAATTATACGCCCCTGTTAAACAGGGGCTGAAAATTTGGGCCTTGGGCACTGGTGCTGGTGCCACAACACTGCAACCCCTCACAGATACTCTAGTTGGAGGGCAGGAATGAGCCCTGCTGCAAAATATTGCATTAAAAATTGTAATTACACGCCCCTGTTAAACAGGGGCAGAAAAATTGCCACAACACTGCAACCCCTCACAGATGCTATAGTTGGAGCACAGGAATGAGCCCTGCTGCAAAGTATTGCATCAAAAATTTTAATTATACGCCCCTGTTAAACAGGGACTGAAAATTGGGCCTTGGGCACTGGTGCTGGTGCCACAAAACTGCAACCCCTAACAGATACTATAGTTGGAGCACAGGAATGAGCCCTGCTGCAAAGTATTGCATCAAAAATTGCAATTATACGCCCCTGTTAAACAGGGGCAGAAAAATTGGGCCTGGCCACTGGTGGCGGTGACCAGAACCAAAAATGTTCTTACAAGCTATCAGCATGAAAATTGAAGAGGAAGAGGATTGTGACTCAGCATAACACTGGTGGGCATGTCACAGATTAGGCAGTTCTTGGGCAGGTTAAATTCCTTTTGGAGGTCAGCCAGCCGAGCACTGGCATTATATGACCTGAGGAAATGCACACAGACTTTCCTGGCCTGCCTCAGGACATCCTGTACACCCGGGTACCTGCCCAAGAACCGCTGCACCACCAAGTTAAGGACGTGAGCCAAACAGGGCACATGGGTCAGTTGTCCCTGTCAGAAGGCGGAGAGGAGGTTGGTGCCATTGTCGCAAACCACCATACCTGCCTTAAGCTGGCGTGGCGTCAACCACCTCTGAACCTGCCTCTGCAGAGCTGACAGAATCTCTGCCCCAGTGTGTCTCCTGTCCCCCAAGCACACCAGCTCAAGCACCACATGGCATCTTTTTGCCTGCATGCTTGCGTAGCCCCTTGAACGCCTACGGAGCACCGCTGTTTCCGGGGACAAATCAGCACAGGAAGAAGCCATGGAGGAAGAAGAAGAGGAGGGGGTGGAGGAGAGAGGTGTGGCAGAATCACCACTAGTAGAATTTTGGAGGCGTGGTGGCGGAACAACCTCCAACACTACTGAACCCTGTCCTGCATCCTTCCCAGTTGCCAGAAGAGTCACCCAGTGCGCAGTGAAAGATAGGTAACGTCCCTGTCCATGCCTGCTGGACCATGAGTCAGCGGTAATATGCACCTTACCGCCGACCGCCCTGTCCAGAGAGGCCAAGACATTGCCTTCCACATGCCGGTAGAGAGCCGGAATCACCTTCCGTGAGAAAAAGTGGCGTTTGGGAACCTGCCACTGAGGAACCGCACATTCCACAAACTCACGGAAGGGGGCAGAGTCTACCAACTGAAAAGGCAGCAGTTTTAGTTCTAGCGATTTAGCCAAGCTAGCATTCAACCGCTGGGCATGTGGATGGTTGGGAGTGAACTTCTTTCGGTGGTGCAGCAGCTGGGGCAGGGAAATTTGCCTGGTACAATCTGACGTCGGTGTACCGATAGCAGATTGTCCGTAAGTACTTGGCTGTGACACACCTAATTCTACACCTTCATTCCTCTCAGTGCAGGTTTCAGAGAGGACTGAAGGTATAGTGGGGTTGGAGATCCCAGCTGATGAGGAGCAAGGAGAGGTCCGCTTTGTTCTTTGGTGTGGGTCTTTTAGGTACGCTTGCCAACGAACTGCATGGCAGGTCGACATATGTCTGGTCAAGCATGTGGTGCCCAAGCGAGTGATGTTTTGGGCGCACGAGATACGCTTGAGACATATGTTGCAAATAGCAGACACCTGCCTGCCTGTCAGTAGGAAGAGAATAACAGGAACAGATCTAGCTAAACTGAATACTGTGTACATATATATATATATATATATATATACAACACCTGGGTTGCATATATATACAAAATACACTCTAAGTGCAGCTAACTGACTCGCCTGCCTACTCTATCTAACTTAAATCAAATGACACTGTCTATTTGTCTATCTCTCCGCCACCGCCGCAACACACTACACAAGGTTGCCATGCAGGCAGCCTTATATAGTGTGGGGCGTGTACTAAACCCCCTGAGCCATAATTGGCCAAAGCCACCCTGGCTTTGGTCAATTACGGCTCTGTACAGACGGCGCTGTGATTGGCCAAGCATGCGGGTCATAGTGCATGCTTGGCCAATCATCAGCCAGCAATGCACTGCAATGCTGCAGTGAATTATGGGCCGTGACGCGCCACTCAAATTTGGCGCGAACGGCCCATAACGTTCTAAATTCAACGAACGGTCGAACATGCGATGTTCGAGTCGAACATGGGTTCGACTCGAACTCCAAGCTCATCCCTAGTCCAGACAGGTGAAAACGCCGTCTCTGTGATGCAGCAAAGGAGTGCATGGTGGGATATAAGATACAGGAAGTGATGGAATGAATCAAAAAGCATTTTTAAACATCCAAACAGATGAAAGTTCAGAGCTTCTATACATGAGGCAAGTGAGAGATAAGCACATTGGGATTTCTGGCCAGAAATTACAATAGAAAACGCTTATGCTGAAGCAGACACAGCCCTCTTGCCTCTATGGGCAGTTGGATGTAAATGAACCGCATGTCCGTTTACACCCGTCTGCCATCCGATCCGCCCAGATGGAGGTAAACAGAACCACATCTATTTGTTTTTAGCGGATCTGATCAGATTGGATGTAGGCGGTTGTAAAACAACACATGTCCGTTTACACCCGTCGCTCCACGTGCCTTAGGCTCCTTTCACACAGGGATCATCCCTTCAGTCATGCTTTTTCAAAGAAAAAATGGATTCAGTTTACATCCGTTTGCACATCTATATTCAGTTCAGTTCAGTTTACATCAACTTGCACTTCAGTTCAGTTCACATCAATTTATATCAGTTCAAAGTTTTAGGGTCCTTTCATATGGGCAGTCTGTACAGCGGACTCCGCTTTGCTCATCAGGGGATCTCTCCATTGATCCCCGCTGAACAGGCGGATGACAGGTCCGTCTCTGCTCACTGTGCAGAGCAGTGTTGGACAGAGTCCTGCTCTCGCCTATGGGGAAATCGGGTGAAAACAGACCGCCGGTCCGTTTTCACCTGATCCTATCCGATCCTCCAGACAAATGGAAAATAGGATCGCCATCTGTCTGGATTTGGCGGATGGGATCGGATCAGATAGTGGCGGGTGTCAGCAGACATGTCACCGCTTACATCTGCCGCTCCATAGGGGTGAATGGAGGGTCCGATCAGGTCTGCTTGACTGGCGGACCTAATCGGAAAGCCCATGTGAAAGGACCCTAAATCAGTATACATCTGTTTTTGCATCCATCAGTTTTTTCTTAGTTGCTGCAGAGACCAATCAGCAGTGGCGGCCCATAATCCATGCGCCCGGCCCCCTAATCTATATATCTACATGTGGGGTGCCGGATGCATGGATTCCAGTGGGGGTTTTTTTTGTTTTAGAAGCACATGATTAGAGCCAGAGGCTCTAATAGGCTTCAAAAAAGGGTGGGCTTGGGGCGCAGAGCACTGCTCCCCGAGCCCACCCAGTTATGTGATTCTGATTCTTCCTGATTCTCCTCCCGGCCAATCAGGAAGCGGGACCTGAGACCTGTCACCCAATTGGCCAAGAGGAGAAGCGATCCTATTGGCCGCTGAGGAGGAGACGCAGGGGAAGTCACCATGAAGCACCAGGAGAAGGAGACACCACCCAGGGGAAGCATTGCCCACAACCTACATGGGGTAGGTGCAGGGCTGGTGACCAACCGGGTGGGGGAGGGGCCTGTGCCACGATAGACGAGGGGAGGGTGGCGAGGGGTGGATTGTTTGCCGCCCCCCCAAAAAAATGTCGCCACTGCCAATCAGTGCAGAAATATAAACAAAAAATGTTTATGGCATCCATTTACATCCATTGAGATCTGTCTAAACTGAAAATGACACAGCTTAGTTCAGTTTAAAAACAACGGATCTGAACGGATATGGATGAAGGCTGATGATATGATCATCCATTTACATCCACCAATCCATAGACATACATTGTGGCTTGTGTTGCGTTTGTTACAATATGATTTTTTTTTATTAATCAGACTTATGATACATGGGACATAACATTACACAATAGTGGTTGGTCATAGAGATATTGTCAGTTTTTGGCTTGAGTAGATTTCTCAAACAAATGCTGTTTTATACAATGGGGATAAATATCATTGTTGTATTCAATTGACAGTTCAATTAACAGGCTATTGTCTCTATTGCTACAGTACACAAGAGATTTAGTTGTTTGAGGTTTTCAAACTGAAAGAATGACTGTTAGATTACTGTCAGGTGTTGGCTTGATTAGACAATGGGTACGTAGATAGGTTTTCTTTTTTTAAAATCAGATTTTTATTTATTTATAAAACATAAGAAGAGAAAAAACTCTTCCTTAAAACAAAAACAAAAACAAAGACATACATCAAATTACATTGCCAAGGACAAATTATTACCCGAATGTACAATCAATCGGATTGCTTCTCCTGCATTGTTATGGTATATATGAGCTTACAATCAACTTAAGAAGACACATCTCTACATATCCATACCAGTTTCTGCCATATCACGTATTTTCTACATTTAGTAAGCGTGTCCTTTTAGTACTTTGTACCCCTACCCCGCTCCCGGTCCTTGAAAGGACAATCGGTCGGTGTAGAGGTACCCCTCCCCCCTAAACAGTGAGGGGGGGGGATTCCAGTGTTCTTTCTTTAACTAATATATAACTAATAACTAATATATAAGTAAACCATATAACTCATCACTGCAGAGTAAACCCACTTCTCATCAAGAATATTATGTCAGATTGATCCACATTCTGAGTCTCTATGTCACCATATCACCCTTTACCCACCTAGCATAGACAGCCTCCTTCCTCAGATAAGGGGGGTAGGCGTCTATGTCCTGCCACCAAGTATTTTATTTTGGACCAGTTGGAAGGGGGCTAAACCAGGTACCTGCAACCATGGATCCCGTATACGTTCAAACTTTGCTGGGCTGCCTCTGTGCTGGTATGTCAACTTTTCCCTCAATAGAGTGTCATTTATGGTATTAACCCATTCTGCGTGTGTTGGTGGTGACACCGAAAGCCATTTTTTAGCTATAAGTTTCCTGGCAATAAACAATATTCTGGTAATGGCTATGTAAGTGTGCGGTGTATATAGTTCCTCGTCTAACCATCCCAACAGACACAGCTTGGGGTCAACCACAAATGTAAGATTCCATATTTTATTTATAGAGCTAATTATTTCAGACCAGTACCTTTGCAATTTTGGGCACTTCCAGAGCATGTGTACAAGAGTACCGTTATCTATCTTGCAATAGGGGAAAAAAGGGTCATCTCTTCTATGCCATTTATGTAATTTATATGGGGTACGGTAAGTTCGGTGTATAATGAATAATTGTGTAAGTTTTTGGGAGGAGGAAAGAGACACCTTGGGTACATTCTCCATTATAGCAGACCATTCCTCATCTGTGATGTGGCCTATATCTTCCCCCCAACTTGTCCTGCATTTTAATGACATAGTCTTGGATACTTGCATTATTAGGAATTCATATATAGATGATATCTGTCCTTTCCTAGACATTGAAGTTACTAGTTGTGTGAGCACCGTGGGTCTAGTTAATTCCCATTTGGATAGTGTAGCTTGCGCTGAGATGGCGTGCCTCAGTTGTAAGTATTGAAAAAACACAACATTTGGTATGCCATATTCTTCCCTTAGGGATTGGAAGTCCCGTAGAAGTCTGCCCTGCTGAATATACACCACCCCGCTCCTACGTAGATACGTTTTCAACAGTCCATTGTTTCTACAGTTACAGTAAACAGGCATGTTTTCTGTTGTTTGGTAACTATGGCAAACAGCCTGATACATAAAAGGGGGTGAGTAGGGACACACACACCATCATGCTTTGAAGATCAGAAGCCGCCACTCATGATACAAGAACACTGCCTGGTGTCCAAGAAGCATCGTTGCCAATGGAGATCACGAACATACAATAACAGAAGATAAGTAACCTTTAAGTATATTTGTACTATTATAGACCATAGGCTGTTCAGTTTGCTAGGCATTTTGCTTGTTATAGATACCTGTCAGTCTTGTATTGTATTCCTAATATTGTAATAGTTTTGTATGTACAGCATCTTTGTATAGTAAAAGCGCATTTACACATTGCAGAAATCTCAGCTTCCTTGCTTATACCACAGAGTAACCTTGCTAGACAGAGGCGGCTCTCTAATTAGGAAAATAAGGCGGTCGCCTAAGGCCTCGCACTCATAGGGGCCCCGCTCATTGAAGAGCCGCCTCTGCTGACAACAATGCCGCTGCGGGCGGCGTTAAGCTCCGGCCAGCAGTGGTTTAACAGGCAGAGGAGAGAGAGGACGGAGTGTGGCTCTGTCTTGAGGAGGAGGCAGGGCCAGTGCTGTGTTGTCCGGGGTAGGAGAGGGGGAGGAGAAGGGGAGGAGGTTCCAGGAAAAAGTTTCCTGCTGCTCCGGAGACGCAGATCGCGCCCCCCCGGCCTTCACCCCCCACCACTGGAGTGCTCAGCGGAGCGGTCCCCGCACACCCGGGCAGGAGGAGGAATCTGGCATGCAGTGGGGAGGACAGGAAGAGGAAGGTCCCGCGGAGGAAGCCCCACAAGCACTGTATGGAGCAGATGGAAAGGGAGGTAGGAAACAAGAGGTGTCCGGACCGGGCCACCTCTCTCTTTCTGGGGCTGTCAATCAGTGCGGGGAGGGGGAACCGAGGCTCCAGCTGCAGGGAGAGGCACAGCTACCATGCCACAACCTCTTCTGCAGCCAGCAACCACCAACATGAGAGAGAGCCAGCCCCCCCCCCCCAGCATCCCTCAGTCACAGACTGGTCTTTATATTCACCCCTGTCTGTCCCATGCACTCCACTCCCTTCCTCCTGATCATCAGTGTCACAAACAGTAAGGGCAGCTCAGTCCCACTGTGCCCACCTGTGATTGGCAGCCCCTGACCCTTCCCTCTGCCCTGCCCTTACCCCACCTATGCGGGACTCCACTGCGGGGGGGGGGGGGGTTGGGAGGTCCCAGTCCAGTGCTGATCCTCAACCTTGGTGGGCCAGGCGCTCTGCATCCTGCGCTGGCACTGCCTGCTGATTGGCTTCTCCGCTGCTATCTCCTTCACTGACACCAGCACCAAGATAGAGAACGCAGACACCAGCACCGAGATAGAGACACTGACACCAGCACCGAGATAGAGAGCGCTGACACCAGCACCAAGATAGAGAACACTGACACCAGCACCGAGATAGAGACACTGACACCAGCACCGAGATAGAGAACACTGACACCAGCACCGAGATAGAGAATGCTGACACCAGCACCGAGATAGAGAACGCTGACACCAACACCGAGATAAGGACGCTGACACCAGCACCGAGATAAGGACACTGACCCCAGCACCGAGATAGAGAGCACTGACACCAGCACTGAGATAGAGAACACTGACACTAGCACCGAGATAGAGAGCACTGACACCAGCACCGAGATAGAGAGCACTGACACCAGCACCGAGATAGAGAGCACTGACACCAGCACCGAGACAGAGAACGCTGACACCAGCACCGAGATAGAGAACACTGACACCAGCACCGAGATAGAGAACACTGACACCAGCACCGAGATAGAGAACACTGACACCAGCACCGAGATAGAGAACACTGACACCAGCACTTTAAAGCTCTTAATATATGTAATTTATACAGTTTATTTTTTGTCGTTTGAATTATTTTTCCCATTATGGGCGTGAGTGGGGCCTCATGTCTAGGTTTTGCCTAAGGCCTCACAAAGCCTAGAGCCGCCTCTGTTGCTAGATAGACGCAAGCAAAACATTTTGGGGCTCGTGCCGCGGTCTGTGCTATAGTTCAATTGAAGCAGACCTGTTCTTTCTGTAGTGTGTTGTGTAGCTTGTGCTAGGTAAAATGCTGCGTAAGCTGTTTAGGAAAAGCAAGGCTGCAGAGGGTTCTGGTGGCCAGAAGGAAGTGTGCAGCTTACCTATCTGGGCCAGAGACAATGAGTGGGAGCCTCTTGCTAAAGAATTTGTGAAGTATGCTTCTCCCTTGAAGCTGACTTGGGGTGATAAAGTCTCAGATCATTTTGTAGATTTTAGCCTTAAGGGGTTGGGTTTAAGTAAAAAAGAGAAGAGGACAGTGTCCACAGTAGGCTGGTATTTCCTTAATGCTATTTACACTGAATCACAGAAAAGGGAGAAGGCAGAGGCAGAAGTTAAGGTATTAAAAGACCAGCTAGCAGTTGTTTCAGAGTGTATACGTTCAACTGCTAGTCGGGCTGATGATTTGCAAGAGCGGTGTGCAGCCCTCATGACCAAATCAATTAATGCCTTAAGGAAAAGGAAGGGCCGTAAACCTGTTAGTAAAGCCAGGGTACGAGCCATTGTCACATCCCAAAATTTGGATTGTGAGGATGTGCTCTCCTCAAATGATAGTGAAGATGAGGGGATAGAGTTTGATATTTCGCATGATGATCTGCTAGTGAAAAAGAAAAAGTATGCCAGACCACTCATTACTAAGCATAGGAAATGGCAACATGATAGAGAGGATATGGCAGATGGGGAGGTGCATTATCGCAACCCCAGAGATGTTGAATTTGAAGAAGTACGGGAGTTTACACAAACTGAACTCCATGAGCTGGCAAAACAATACAAACAAAGGTCTGGGGAGCCCCTATTGACCTGGCTCCTCCGCTTATGGGATGAAGGGGCGGACAGTGTTGTTTTGTCAGGTAAGGAAGCAGTGACTATGGGAGTGTTAACCCATGATCCACAATTGCGTCAGGCAATGCGAAAAGCCCGAGAGTTTAGCGTGAATTTTTCACTGTTAGACCTCGTGAGAGATGGAATAGTCCGAGTATACGCTAGTCCTACTGACCTGGAAAATACCTACTCATGGAGAGCAATAGGAGAGGGTATTTCCAGGTTACGTGAGATGGGTTGTATAACTGGATTAAATACGTTTCAAGAATGGATGGGTCCAGATATGGAACCCTTTACATCTGCTCTGCGCTCTAAGCTGATGAAGTCTGCGCCATTTAATCTCAGGGCTCCATTATTGTCCTTGTTGGGAGGCCTGGTATTAAACAGCAAGATTCATGAAGCCACTACCCTTTTAAGCCAGTTGGGGGAGCTAGAGGAGACTAAAACAAAACCTGTCAGGGCAGTAGATAAGGTCAAGGCCAGACAGGAAGAATACAAGCAGAAAAGAACAGAGAAGAAAGGGAATGGAGTAGAGAAGACAGGAGGTGAAGAGAAAACCAGACTAGTTATTTCTAGGAAACAAATGTGGGCGGACCTATTAAAGGCAGGGGTACCTAAAGATGAGATAGATGGCATTCCTACTGCAGAAATGCTGAAGAGGTGGAAACATTTAGTAGGGAAAACTGTCAGCGTTAGAAATACTAATCCTAGTGAAGATAACATCAGCCTAGACTTAGAGAAAATAGAACAGACCCCTCCTGTTAGCCCCAAACCAATTCCCAAAACTGAACATGAACCCAAACCCAAATCCCTTTATCCTGGGAGGTTCCTTATCCTTTATGAAGGGAAGGTGAGTCTCCTGTAATAGCCGTGAGGGCAGTGACAGTAGGAGACCGACGCCCATATGCACCTGTCTGTATGGTGGGGGAAGTCATCTTCTCCTACACATGTAATGGCTTTAGTTGATAGCGGAGCTGAAGTTACACTTTTGCAAGGTAATCCTTCCCATCACAAAAGAGAATTGATTTATGTAGAAGGTTTGGGAGGGCAAACCACACCAGCAGTTAGGATACGGGTGAAATTGGCTATTGGCAAGGGATCAGGATTTATGACAAATGTTTTGGTATCAGAGTTACCCGAAAATATTCTTGGGATGGATGTGCTTCAAGGTCAGTCAATTCAGACTGAAAGAGGTACATTCACATTCGGGTATCCTGATAAAGCGTATCTGGTTAGGGCGGTGAAGGCTGTGGTCAGAGGTCATGCAAAATGGACCCCTGTCTACATTCCTCCACCAGAGAAGCCAGTCTGTCTCAAGCAGCCCAGACTTCCTGGAGGCCACAAAAAAATTGGGGAGACTATTCAAGAACTGTTAAGAGTAGGGATCCTTAGACCTGCTGTGAGTCCTTTCTCGTCTCCGGTGTTCCCAGTAAAAAAACCTGATGGTACATATAGAATGACTGTGGATTACAGAGGTCTAAACAAAGTGGCACCTCCATTGAAGTCAGCTGTACCAGATATGATCTCAATTGTTGAGAAAATTGCTAAAGATGCAGGAGAATATCATGCTGTGATAGACCTGGCTAATGCTTTCTTTTCGATTTTGATAGACCCAGAGTGTCAAGACCAGTTTGCTATAGTGTGGGACGGCCGCCAGTACACTTTCACCGTGCTTCTTGAACACTATGTTCATTCTCCAACAATTTGTCATGGACTGATTGCCCGAGATTTAAGTACCCTGAGTTTGAAAGTCGCTGTGTTCCACTACATTGATGACATCATGATCTCTGGAACAAAAGAAGATGTAACTGAAGCACTGCACCTGCTGATACATTACATGGAGAACAGAGGGTGGGCTATCGACAAAGACAAAGTCCAAGCACCTGCCACGGAAGTAAAATTCCTGGGAATGATGTGGACTGGGCCGCAGAGGAAAATTCCAGAGACAGTTGTGCAAAATATCCAGGCTCTGTCGCCCCCTACAACCAAAGAGGAGGCACAGAAGTTCATTGGAGTTGTGGGGTTCTGGAGATCGTTCATCCCACATCTTGGACTAATTCTGAGGCCTATATATAATGTAACCAGAGAAAAGACTGAGTTCTCATGGGGTTCAGAGCAGCGGACTGCATTCCTGGCTGCTAATAAAGCTATTTTGCAGCATCAGGGATTAGGACCCGTGAGACAAGGAGTACCATTTCAGCTGGATGTAGTGGAGCAGAATGGTACCATATCTTGGAGTCTATGGCAGCCAAATGAAAAGAAAGGACTGAGAGCAATACCCATTGGATTTTGGTCCAAACAACTGACAGGGGCACAGAAGAGATACACGCCACTAGAGAAGTACCTGTTTGGGGCCTACACAGCACTTCAACATGTAGAGACCATTACAGGAAAGGACACAGTCACCATCCATACTGCATTGCCAATAGTAGGATGGGTGAGAGATAATGGACTGACCACTAGGCAGCTGTAGCCCAGAACCAGACACTGATGAAATGGTGGTACCTTCAAGAAAGAGGGGGTATTGCAGCTGGGGATCTTAGAGACATTTCAAAACAGTTGGCTGGGCTTGTCACTTTTACCAGAACCCGGCCAGAAGAAGAAATTCCTGTGCTGCAGTCATCCCCCATTCAAGAGGCTCCACCCTTTCAGTCTCTGTCAGAAGACATGAAGGAGTCAGCGTGGTTCACTGATGGTTCAGCCATAGTCACCTCGTTTGGACGTAAATGGACAGCAGCAGCCTACAACCCAAGTACAGACACAGTCCTGCAGGAGACCGGAATTGGAGGGTTCAGTCAGTATGCAGAGTTGAAAGCTGTGGTGATGACTCTTCAGGAGGATCCTTCTTCCCATGTCACTATCTACACTGACAGCTGGGCGGTTTTTAAAGAAAATGGTGAAAAAACTGCGCTAAAAACCAAGTGCGAATCAAATAATGTGAAAAGCAGCAATCCCCACAAAAACATCAATTGTAGAAAAGCATAAGAAAAATAAGGGGTTGCGCTAATACTGATAAAACATAATGAATAATTTACAATGAAGAAAAATTCATATAATGATCATAAATGAAAATAAATCAATGTGCAAAACCTTGGTGATAATGAAAAAAAGTCCCATTAAATAAAACATCAATTAAGTGTCGTGAAAAATCCAAATCACCAACAATATACAAAAAAGTCCAAGTGATAATAATGAAGTTCTGTGACAGCAAGGAAGGGTCCACCACCAGAAATGGAAGGGGTTACTCCTTACCAGAAGGCCATGACCCCCCACCACAGAGGATCACAGCAAGCAGGAATCTTTAAAAGCCAAAAATGGGAACTGCCAGCGGTGTCCACCAGAGGTCATCTCATCATCAGCAACTCCAACGAACCCGGGACATAGATACCATAAAATATAAAAGGGGCTCACATAGTGTAAAACCGCTTTGATTTATTAAAAGTAGATAAAATACAAATGCACACTTACAGAGTGTAAATGGATAGAACAGCCTTAAGTCCGGCTCCGTGGCCACCGGAGCTCGGACAAACCCGTCCTGCTGGAATGTAACTCGCTTGGGGGTGACGTCAGCGCGTCCTCTGGCTCCGCCCTACGCGTTTCGTGACATCATCACGTCTTCCAGGGGCACAGGCGGCGCGCTGCGTCACCCACCTTAAGTAGTGCTAGACCGGACCAAGCCTCGCTATGAATCGCTGCACACAATGGACCGCCCGGACCACCGTGCACACTTCCGGTATCCGGATGCGCTCCACAGTGCGAGCGACCAGCAGAGACCACGTAGCCCAGGCAGCACATACAGACCGATACATAATCGTAAAAAATCTTGTACATAAAACAACTTTCCCAACATAATACTTTGTGCAGATGAACACAATACCCAATACGTATGTACAGTTAGACACAGAATGGACAGAACATAATAAAATAAACCATCCCTCCAGTTCTTATCGCCACTGAATCCCCAATCAAAAGCAAACGATCTGGGTTGGATGATTGAACCAATCAGGGCCAAGAACCAACAGGGTCTAAGTAAAATTGAAAAGGGGCTAGTGAAAGGCCAATAAGGGATGTAGCTAACCCTATTCCTCCAACCTTACATCTGGGTCTAAATTATAAAAGCCAAAACTAGCATCATAAGAAACAAATGGCCTCTGAACTGACCCTATCTCCTGCGAACGGCAGCGCCATCCAATGGTGAAGCCTAAAAGGCTCACCAGGAGGCGTATGTCGTTCTCAATGGTAGTCAGAGGAAAACATAAAATTTAACAGAAATAAAAATAAAACAGCACAAATTAGAAAATAAAGCTAAATTGGCTCCAGGTGGATAGATTGGAACTGGGGCAGAGGGGGTCCTCAGAAGGACCACTATCCGATAGCTCTAAAAATATTACAAAGATTTCAAAAAAATGTTTCCAAAAGTATTCCTCTCTACCTTAAGCATCGGGGTTATTGAACCGGAAGTGGAGTGTTGTGTTGGTTGTAGTCACCAACCAACTTCACTTGATAGGTAGCGCCATCTAGTGGATGTATCAGAAAATACTGCAGATACCTGTATTCTAAATAGGAGTGTCAATATATATCCTCTTGGTGTAAAACACTACCAAGTGGATATTATAAAGTTCCAAAAAAGGTATATATTAAAAATATATCTATTAAAAATTAAAAATTAAAAATAAAAAAAACTTAAGCTGGTCAAAATTGTGTGGTGTACAAATAGCTGATTAAGGTTGCCAATAACAAAACATAAAATGTAACAAAAGATTGTATATATATGGTCTACAATATATTGAAATTTGCTCCGCCTAGAAACCTGAGCAAGTTCCAAACGTATATGGATATACACAAATATATACGGAAAATCAATATTAAGAGGTATATATTAAATAATCCCATTGTGAGTAATACGAGTGTTTCAGGCTCAGGCTTTAGACACTCAGGCCTTGCAAATGCCTCACTCTTCAACCCTCCAGGTTCCCTTGCCCCAGCTGTCAAAACTTTTAAGGAGGTGGTTTTGAGGGATTTGGAACGCATTAGGGTCAAGAAAACAAAAATGAGTGTGACTTTGGAAGCGGGTTTAGATTCTCTGTGTAACAATAAATCATTGGTCATCCGCCCCACGGATAAAGGTGGGGGAATAGTCATCCTTGATTGAAGCGATTACCTTGAGGAGATGCATCGCATCGTAGATGACCCGGATACGTACACCCCCCTCGTTAGGGACCCTGTGGCTAAGTACAAAAAAGAACTGGAGGTATTAGTGGACAGGGGTTTTCGCCAGGGGATCCTGGACAAGAGGGAGAAACTCTTCTTAATACAGAGGGCCCCTCGTACCCAATTAATTTATTATCTCCCCAAGGTCCACAAAAGCCTCACTTGCCCCCCGGGACGACCGATTGTCAGTGGTATTGATTCGGTTACGTCCCGGGTGGGCAAGTACATAGACCATTTTTTGCAGCCCCTTGTACAGAAGGTTCCTTCCTTTATTAAGGATACCACACAGGTTATAAATATGCTGTCTCATATTGTGTGGAAGCCAGGCATAAGGTTGGTCACTGCTGACGTGACTTCACTCTATACCATCATACCCCATGATTTGGGGTTTGAGGCAGTAGATATGTACTTGACTCGAGACTCTGACCTCGTTCCGTCCCAAAGGAATTTCATCATGGAGTTACTCTATTATGCCGCGAGCTATTTTTGGTTCAATCACCAATTTTTTCGCCAAGATAGGGGCGTGGCTATGGGGGCTAAGTATGCCCCCAGCTTAGCCAATCTCTTTATGGCTAAGTGGGAGGAGGACGTCGTCAAGGCCTGGACCAGACCACAGGTGATCTTGTGGGCCAGGTACATTGACGACGTCCTCCTCCTATGGGATGGCAGCGAGATTGAGCTTGAGAACTTCATGACCTTTTTGAATGAAAACGATAGGGGCATTAGGTTGAACTTTGAGATAAGCACGGAGGAGATTAGCTTCCTTGATCTCAAGATCAAGGTCCAGGGGGACAAACTGGTGACGTCCACCCATTTTAAGGCAACGGACAGAAACTCCTTCATTCCCCTTGACAGTTGTCACCACGAGTCTTGGCTGAAAGCGGTCCCAATGGGGCAATATACATGCCTTCGGCGGAATTGTACAGAAATTGAGACTTTCGATAATCAAGCAGCTACCCTAACCGAGAGATTTGTTGAGAAGGGTTACGATCAGGTTGCACTATCAAGATCTTTGGCACAAGTAAGGGACAAAGATAGATCCCTGCTATTAAATACAGGTCAACGACGGGAGAATGAGGGTGATTTTAACTTACCCTTTATCACCACTTTCTCCACTCAACATCGCCAGATCAAAGACCTAATAAAGAGACACTGGCACATTTTAACCACGGACCCAGTCTTGAGTCCGATTCTACCTAGAAATCCCCGTATTATATTTAAGGGTGCATCCACACTGGGAAATAAAATTGCCCCAACAGTGCAAGATGCACCTATTACCAACAGGTCCTTTTTCCATGACCTCACAGGGTACTATAAATGCAGGAACTGTCAAGTCTGTTCCCTTAATAGCAATAGAGGTAGAAAAATATGTCAATTTACGTCCACCAGCACCTCACGGGCCTATCAGGTTAAACCCTTCATAACCTGCACGTCCGAGGGGGTCATTTATCTTATTCAATGCCCCTGCGGATTGCAATATGTGGGCAGGACCAAGAGGGCCCTCAAAGTAAGATTGTCCGAGCATATTAATAATATCCGCAGGGGTTTTGATAAGCACCCAGTGTCGAGACATTTTGACGAGGTACATGGCAGGGACCCCTCCAATACTCTGTATGTTGGGATCGACAAGTACAGACGACATTGGAGGGGGAGCTCTCTCGTAAGGGAAATCTCCAAATGTGAAATGTCTTGGATTTACAGACTTCGAACTTATACCCCCTTTGGGTTAAATGTTGATACAGACGTCAATGCGTTTATTAACAACTCTTAATGCATTTTGACGTCAGTACCTATAGGGCTATATTGTAGACCATATATATACAATCTTTTGTTACATTTTATGTTTTGTTATTGGCAACCTTGATCAGCTATTTGTACACCACACAATTTTGACCAGCTTAAGTTTTTTTTATTTTTAATTTTTTTTTTATTTTTTTTTTATTTATTTTTTTTAATTTTTAATTTTTAATAGATATATTTTTAATATATACCTTTTTTGGAACTTTATAATATCCACTTGGTAGTGTTTTACACCAAGAGGATATATATTGACACTCCTATTTAGAATACAGGTATCTGCAGTATTTTCTGATACATCCACTAGATGGCGCTACCTATTAAGTGAAGTTGGTTGGTGACTACAACCAACACAACATTCCACTTCTGGTTCAATAACCCCGATGCTTAAGGTAGAGAGGAATACTTTTGGAAACATTTTTTTGAAATCTTTGTAATATTTTTAGAGCTATCGGATAGTGGTCCTTCTGAGGACCCCCTCTGCCCCAGATCCCATCTATCCACCTGGAGCCAATTTAGCTTTATTTTCTAATTTGTGCTGTTTTATTTTTATTTCTGTTAAATTTTATGTTTTCCTCTGACTACCATTGAGAACGACATACGCCTCCTGGTGAGCCTTTTAGGCTTCACCATTGGATGGCGCTGCCGTTCGCAGGAGATAGGGTCAGTTCAGAGGCCATTTGTTTCTTATGATGCTAGTTTTGGCTTTTATAATTTAGACCCAGATGTAAGGTTGGAGGAATAGGGTTAGCTACATCCCTTATTGGCCTTTCACTAGCCCCTTTTCAATTTTACTTAGACCCTGTTGGTTCTTGGCCCTGATTGGTTCAATCATCCAACCCAGATCGTTTGCTTTTGATTGGGGATTCAGTGGCGATAAGAACTGGAGGGATGGTTTATTTTATTATGTTCTGTCCATTCTGTGTCTAACTGTACATACGTATTGGGTATTGTGTTCATCTGCACAAAGTATTATGTTGGGAAAGTTGTTTTATGTACAAGATTTTTTACGATTATGTATCGGTCTGTATGTGCTGCCTGGGCTACGTGGTCTCTGCTGGTCGCTCGCACTGTGGAGCGCATCCGGATACCGGAAGTGTGCGCGGTGGTCCGGGCGGTCCATTGTGTGCAGCGATCCATAGCGAGGCTTGGTCCGGTCTAGCACTACTTAAGGTGGGTGACGCAGCGCGCCGCCTGTGCCCCTGGAAGACGTGATGATGTCACGAAACGCGTAGGGCGGAGCCAGAGGACGCGCTGACGTCACCCCCAAGCGAGTTACATTCCAGCAGGACGGGTTTGTCCGAGCTCCGGTGGCCACGGAGCCGGACTTAAGGCTGTTCTATCCATTTACACTCTGTAAGTGTGCATTTGTATTTTATCTACTTTTAATAAATCAAAGCGGTTTTACACTATGTGAGCCCCTTTTATATTTTATGGTATCTATGTCCCGGGTTCGTTGGAGTTGCTGATGATGAGATGACCTCTGGTGGACACCGCTGGCAGTTCCCATTTTTGGCTTTTAAAGATTCCTGCTTGCTGTGATCCTCTGTGGTGGGGGGTCATGGCCTTCTGGTAAGGAGTAACCCCTTCCATTTCTGGTGGTGGACCCTTCCTTGCTGTCACAGAACTTCATTATTATCACTTGGACTTTTTTGTATATTGTTGGTGATTTGGATTTTTCACGACACTTAATTGATGTTTTATTTAATGGGACTTTTTTTCATTATCACCAAGGTTTTGCACATTGATTTATTTTCATTTATGATCATTATATGAATTTTTCTTCATTGTAAATTATTCATTATGTTTTATCAGTATTAGCGAAACCCCTTATTTTTCTTTTGCGGTTTTTAAAGGACTGACAACTTGGATGCCCACGTGGAAGTCCAATGAATGGATGATTCATGGAAAGGTGGTGTGGGGAGGCAAGGAAGTCTGGGACTACATCTGGAAGGAAGCTCACTCCCGCACCATAAAAGTGGGGCATGTTGATGCACATGTGCCCCTAGTCCCAGACTTTGAGAACTATAACAGAGTTTCAGAGGAAATCGCCAAATTGAAGGCAGTTGTGCCAATTGATCCTGTCTTGATGAACTTGGCCAACTGGGCCCACAAGCAATCTGGACATTTGGGGCAGAAAGAAACATATGAATGGACACAGCAGAGAGGATTGCCTATATCCATGGACATGATAAAGACTGTAATAGGGAACTGTACAGTGTGTGGAGAAGTGCGACAATGGCCATTGCAAAAGTACTCCACCGGGTCGATTAAGAGGGGTGAGAGGCCTGCAGAGATCTGGCAGATTGACTTCATCGGTCCCCTGCCCCGGGGAAACAATGAACTGAGATATTGTTGCACTGCAGTAGACACCTATTCAGGACTTATTCTTGTTCATCCCTGCAAACGTGCAGATCAAGCCGCAACGCTTCAACTGCTCCAGAAACTTGTCGTTGCTTATGGTTGTCCCAAACAAGTCCAATGTGATAACGGCTCACACTTCACTGGATCAACAGTACAGCAGTGGGCCAAAGATTCTGGAGTGTACTGGTTGTGCCACATCCCATACCATCCACAGGCAGCTGGTTTGATTGAAAGATACAATGGGCTATTGAAGGACCAGATACGCAAACTTACACCCACACATACACTAAGGGGGTGGGATCGGGTCCTCACACAGGCAGTCATGTTGTTAAATTCTAGGCCAATAGCCAAAAGCACACCATATGAGAGGATGGTAGGGGCTGGGGCACAGATTCCACAGCTGGAGTGCAGAGTTCAGTATTTATGTAAGCTTCCTGAAAGAACAGGGCTTAACAGATACCATGTTACTGCTTCCCATGACACAGAAACCAAGAGTGACATATCTGAAGCTGAAGCCTATCTAGGAATGAGAGAGAATCTGGCAGGAAGGTTTGAAGTTACATTTGCATTGACAGATGAGCTTCAAGACAGTGGCTGGGACTCTGACTGGTTAGTGTATACTTTTCAGCAAGAGTGGAAAGTGAGGCTACATAACAGCAAACCTTCCAAAATAAACAGCAGCGATCTTCTTGGAAATATCAGTATATTTCCTCTCCTCTCTATTGATGTTCTTTGGGAGGGTCAGAAGTGGGTACAGGCAGGGGGCAAAGTGTTAGTCAGATATCCAGGCAAGAAGCCATTTAGAAGAAAGATTTTAGCTGAAGGGCCTGGATCTACTGTTTATGTATTATTATTAGGAACAGATAATCCGCTTTGTTTTCCACTCCACAGGCTGTCTCCGATTTGATCCATAGGAAGACCAGAGAAAAGTGGTCACATGATGAAAAGAATGACGGAAGATCGCAAGAGCTGTGGAGAGCAAGGCCTTTGATGTATTACAAGCCCGGACTTGTTTCTAAAGAACTTTAGAATGGACTTTCTAATGAACTTTTTAGTTAAAGACTGAAACACCTTCTCAGTGACAGAAATGGGAGGTGTTGCATTCAAGGAAAATTAATGTTTAGAATGAGTTTACCGTAGTAATGAAGAGATTTTGTGTGTAGTCTGAGAAAAAAAAGAATTTAGGGCGGAATGTGTTGCGTTTGTTACAATATGATTTTTTTTTATTAATCAGACTTATGATACATGGGACATAACATTACACAATAGTGGTTGGTCATAGAGATATTGGCTTGAGTAGATTTCTCAAACAAATGCTGTTTTATACAATGGGGGTAAATATCATTGTTGTATTCAATTGACAGTTCAATTAACAGGCTATTGTCTCTATTGCT
The DNA here is from genome assembly GCA_037952835.1 of Lithobates septentrionalis. Lineage (NCBI taxonomy): Eukaryota > Metazoa > Chordata > Amphibia > Anura > Ranidae > Lithobates > Lithobates septentrionalis. Next base: position 1,876,673 of record JBBDGP010000805.1, on the reverse strand, counting down.
ACAGTACACAAGAAAGAGATTTAGTTGTTTGAGGTTTTCAAACTGAAAGAATGACTGTTAGATTACTGTCAGGTGTTGGCTCGATTAGACAATGGGTACGTAGATAAGTTTTCAACAGTTCATTGTTTCTACAGTTACAGTAAACAGACATGTTTTCTGTTGTTTGGTAACTATGGTAAACAGCCTGACACATAAAAGGGGGTGTGTAGGGACACACACCATCATGCTTTGAAGATCAGAAGCCGCCACTCATGATACAAGAACACTGCCTGGTGTCAAAGAAGCATCGTTGCCAATGGAGATCACGAACATACAATAACAGAAGATAAGTAACCTTTAAGTGTATTTGTACTATTATAGACCATAGGCTGTTCAGTTTGCTAGGCATTTTGCTTGTTATAGATACCTGTCAGTCTTGTATTGTATTCCTAATATTGTAATAGTTTTGTATGTACAGCATCTTTGTATAGTAAAAGCACATTTACACATTGCAGAAATCTCAGCTTCCTTGCTTATACCACAGAGTAACCTTGCTAGATAGACGCAAGCAAAACATGGCTCAGTCTGAATCCATCTGAAAAACTGACAGTAGGATATAAAACACGTGAAAAGCACCTAAAATAAAATTTTGGAAAATTAAGTACAGCTGATATATTTTCTAATTAGTATTAATATTTCACCAACTGATTTTACTTGGTGTCAGAAGCTTCACATGGAATAAAATATGTGCAAGTACTTAGTGAAGAAAAAAAACAAAAAACAATTAGACAAAGGAGAGTAATTCTGTGTACATATATGGATATATCTTGGACACAAGTAATCTTCTCGTACTTGAGTTCATTCTAAGTCATACATTTTTGCGGCATGGAATCAACACCCCATATAACCTTAAACGCATGTCCCTGATTCTCTGATGAGGCCCAGTTTGGCCTTAAAAACTGTAACCCTTTCACTGCTGAAAACCCTTACATTGTTTTCACATGTCTTCTAAAAAAAAGAAAAAGTAACATCTCTATGAAAATGTTACATTTACAAAGCAGTCTTTATTTTCTTGCTTATTAACAATTAACATTTTACCATATAGGCTATAGTAAGATCGACTTAAAGGGTAAATCCACTTTCATGGGAAAAAAATGGCAAATAAGAAAAAATAATATAGCATATACAATTGCGACTCAAGTCCTATTGTAGTTCAATGTTATTAAAACTTACCTTTCCTTTTCAATCTGCACCTCTGTAATTTTCTTTAAAATGCAATTCAATATGTCTATCTGAAGGTGTGTACAGAAAGCCCCGCAGAAACATAATTTCCCACTTGTGTGATTGGCTCACTGATTTTCCCAGAAGTCTGTACTAAGATACAAGTCTGATATTAGGCGTCTCCTGCAACAAAAATTAAATTTTTGGTGAGATACTCCCAATTGGAAATCGGGTCTAAAGGGATGCAGGCCCTACAATTTTCCTCAGAGCCCTGCAGGTGCAGCAACTGATTGATAATTTTAAAACCATACCCATTAGATTCACTTACCACATGGGCACAGAGAAACACACAGGTATTTCTTCAGAATAACAAAAGGTAGGAATCTGCAACAAAGTTTGTTAAACTTCTTGCAATGTACATCCAGGGGGAATATGTTTTTCTCAACAAAAGTGGAGTTACTCTTTAAAGAGACCTACAGTAGGGGTGGTGCTGAGCATCGGATGTAGCTGGACGTTTCCTGTGTTCGCTCCGCCGAACATCCTTATACTAATCCTGTGGAAAATCCTTTTCACTGGCCCGTTTATTCTCCCGAGGATACCGAAAGCTCCTCGCTGCTCCGGTTTACAGATTGAGGAGTCAGAAGCGGCTGATGGAAATGGCTAAGCGGCTAAAAGATCTCCAGCCTGCAGACCTCATGGGACAAGATGGCGCCAGGTCACAGAAAACTGCCAAGGAGAAATATAAAGCAGCAGCGCACAAGCTTTTTTCTAAGCCTTGCCAAAAGATGATCTAAACCCTTCCTCAACGCTGGAGGATGCAGATGGTGGCTCTCTAGAGGTGGATGACACAGCTCTGCTTGAGGATGGCAATGTATTTGGGTTTGACTGGGATGCAGTAACCTGGCAGTGTCAGGAAACTAGTAGACCAGACTGTGTGGACTGCACAGAGATAACCCAAAACACATGTAAGTGAATAGTGATATTTATTAAAATAGGTGATAATTAGAAAATACAAACAGTGAACAACCAACCCAACAAACCCACTACAAACAACAATATCTACAGCAAGGGGCAATACCGGAATCACAGATGTCAGCCAGGCCAGGGTCATACACAGCAGGTCAGCAAGAACAAGGGATATACCAGAGACATAAACGTTTAGCCAAGCCAAGGTCATACACAGGAAGATCAGTAAATGAGGGACAGGGAACCAACAGGACAGAGAGGGGATGGATCGGGCTGAAGGGTACAGGAACACAGAAGGGATCGAGTCAGGATAAGCTCGGGCACAAGGTCAGATGCAGGCTCAGGATCGGGTAACAGGCGAACAAGGTCAGGGCTCAAGGAGAGAGATACCAAGGAAAGCATATGAGGGCTTGCCGGGTATTTATAGGACTGACTATGATTGACTTCAAGTCACACCTGAGCGCAGGGAGTGTTGTCTGCTCCATACTGCCAGGATCCATCCGCTGGTGGATGTCAGTACTGCGGCCAAAAGATGAAATGACACCAGCAGGGAAATATTCTCCTGACAGTTCAACACTGCCAGGAGACACCTGCTGGTGGCCCCCAGTACTGCATGCCAAACGATATATCTTACCAGTGGATGAATCCTTTCCTGACAGGCAGACATGTCTGCTATACCATCTGAGCCACCAGCAGCACCAGATGATCCTGAACCGACCCTTCAGGACATATTCTCTGCGGTGACTAACTGCAACATGTCTCTTTCTGCTCTCACAGATGAAGTTAAGGAGGTGAAAACCAAGATTACCTTTATTAGACAGGACATGCAAAAGGTTAGAGAGCGGGCCGAAGCCTTGGAAGGTCAAGTTAGCTCCCTTGAAGATGACATTGCACCCATGAAGCGTGATCTCAGCTATAATGTTCATCTCACTTCCCAGCATGCAGCCAGGCTGGATGACCTGGAAAACAGACTGAGGTGCAACAATGTGCGAGCCAAAAGTATTCCAGAAAAAGCATAAGGAAAAAACCCTGTCGCATTTCGTGAAAAATGTCTCATTGCTGTATTTGGAGCTGATGCATTCTCCCCCATGTTCACTGTGGAACAAGCGCACATGGTCCCAGCACGTCCATTACCATCACTGGCGCGTTCCTGTTCAAACTCTTAAATTACAAGGACAGATGTCATCCTCTCCAAGGCTCGCACCATGGCTGGAGCATTGGTCATTGATAACACTAAAATATCACTCTTCCCTGATTTCTCTGCGTAATTACAAAAACAGAGAGCGAAATTCATAAATGTGAAACGCCGCCTCAGATCTCTGGAATTACAATATGCCATGCTGTACACGGCTCAGCTGCAGTTTGTGGCGAAGAGGGAGGCGCATTTCTTTGACAAACCCTCCATGGCTGCACAATGGCTGGATAGAGAAGAAAGATCCCTCCAAGCCTTGCAGGAGCGAAGACGGGCACCTACCTTATTGTTCCTACTACCTTACCTGCTGCACAGAAGCTCTGCTGCATGGACTTCTCACCGTACAGTTGAGCCTCCACTGTTGCCCTTCACGTGGACTGACTGTTTTTTTGTTATGTTGTCTGGGAGCCCGGTTGGCCCAAGATTGGTTTTCCTGTTCTGTTAAATGGCCCAACATTCCTATTGACCAGTTTATGCATTCTAGATTGCTACTAAGAAAGTACTATGCTGATCTGTACTTGTTCTATCCCTGTGTGCCCTGTCACTATCCGAACTGATTTTTTGATTCCAGAGTGCTTTCCCTATGGCTCCTTTACCCATGTGGATATATGAGACATTACTACCTGTTCCTGGGGCTATTGATGTTATATAGGTGGAACCATGGCTAAGAATCTGAGAGGTTTGTCCTGAAATGTCAGAGGCCTAAATAATCCAATCAAACACTTGGCGGTTCATTGTACTATTAAACACATAGACGCCTCTGTAATATGTTTACAAGAGACTCACTGTCCATCTAGGCAGACACCTACATTTCTGAAGTGGTAGTTTAGCCATCAATTTCATGCCATACATTCCTCCTATTCTAGAGGAGTGAGTATTCACATACGCCAGGGGACTCCGTTTTCTGCCCTCAATGTATTTACTGATCCAGAAGGGATTTTTGCTGTGCTCTTTATATGGTTTACGTTGTATTTTAGCGGGCATATACATTCCGCCACCTTTCTCAGCCGAGACCCTAAAGACCCTTTCGAGCTATATGGCCTGTTTTCCAGAGGTACAACTACTAGCAGTGGGTGATTTCAACAACTATCTAGACCACAAAAAAGATAAACTATCTGGGGTGACAATTAGTAAACGCTCCATACCTGGGGGTACAACTGCATTTGCCCGCCTGCTGGGGGAGCTCAGCTTGATGGATGTGTAGAGAATGCGATACCCCAATGTGTGACAATATTCGTGCTGCTCTGCCTTTACCGGGGGGTTGTCTAGGATCGATCTGGGTCTTGGAAATAGGTAATTGCTTCCGCTAACTGAAGAGGAACTTCTTACTGCCTTGGCTCAGGCACATTATGGGTGGGCACCGGTAGTAGATGGCCTACCGGCTGAGGTTTACAAGAGATACTTGTCTCAGCTGATACCAGTCCTTCTCAATGTTTATAACTGTCATGGTTATGCAATAGAGTTTGTCGATCAGCATACCTGTGTCCATGTGTTCATCTCTAGAGACCAGCTGACCCTCACCTGACTGCTTTTGTAACCTCTCCTCTAAGCATGGCCCCACCCCAGGCCCTATCAGGGAACCCTATATTAACCTGTGCACTGCAAGCCAGCAGTGCTGATCAACCATTGTGTGTTAGCCTCTGTGTGTACTTGCTGTGTTTCCTATATCTGATTCCTGTTACCAACTTTGGCCTGTTCTTAACTATTTCTGTCTGCTCGTGACCCTGACATTTGGCGTGTTCCTGACCATCCCTGTTTGCCTGTGACCCTGAACCTTGGCGTGTACTCTGTTGTCCTTGTCTGCTAGTCGCCCTGACATTTGGCTACCTCCTTACTATTCCTTGCTGTCCCGGGCTGCTGTTTCCTCTCCATCCTCCTGTAGCCTACCGTGAGAGTGAGCTGGGAGACCCTGGGGGCTGCGACCTGGAGCCAGTTGCAGCCCAGTCCATCCTCACCACTAGAGGCTCTGGTGAACACCAACTGGCTCTTAGACTCTGCGCCCTGGGGAATCTATGCTCTAACTCACTGAGGGATCCGTGTTGGTGCTCCAGGGGACCTGCCTTCCTGAACCACCCCGAGTTCCATCTGCAGCAGTCAGTCTTAGGGTCCACTATCATAGCGGGGCACTCCTGACCCCAACGGGGTGCATCTGTCACCTGGATACAGGTGACCTGACAGTTTGATCAGCCATGGACCCGGCTGATGTGCCGCTACCCGCAGATGATCCATTGCAGGGCTTAATTCGCAGACTTGAGACCCAGGAATCGCATCAGGCCCAGGTGATGCGATTCCTTCAGGATTTGGCTTCCCGTTTTGAACAGGTTCAGGCCTCATTAGGATCCCCGGTTCAACAACCTCAACCGCTATCTGCTGCTGCACCTATCGCACCAGTCGCAGCCACACATTCTTTACATCTGCCAGCTCTGGCCCATTTCTCTGGGGACTCCAAGGCCTGCAGGGAGTTCCTTAGTTAGGGCACAATTAATTTTGAGCTTCAGCCCCAAAACTTCCTGTCCGATCGGGCAAAGGTAGCCTATATTATATCCCTCCTGTCCGGGGAGGCGTTAGCCTGGGCTGCGCCTCTGTGGGATCTAAATGATCCAGTGGTTTCTAGCCTGTCTGATTTCTTGAAACTTTTTCAGAATATCTTCGAGGAACCGGGTCATGTCTCCTCAGCGGCCAGCGCCCTTTTACGTCTCCGTCAAGAGTCCGCTTCTGTGGGACAGTATGCTCTTCATTTTCGTACTTTGACTGCTGAGCTGAGTTGGAATAATGAGGCCCTAGTTGCAACCTTTTTACATGGCCTCTCTGATAGAGTGAAGGATGAATTGGCAGAAAGATCTCTCCCTGCTGATCTGGATGGTGTCATCACCTTGTGTAACCAGATCGATATTCACTTTCAGGAGAGGGCCCTGGAAAAAAGACACCAGCACTCCCCGTTCTTTAAGCAGCCTGAGCTCCATGTCCCTTCTCTTCATTCCGAGGAGCACCTCCTGCCTGCTGAGGAACCTATGCAGCTGGGCCGGACCAAGTTATCTCCCGAAGAACGCACTAGGTGCAGAACTCTGGGCCTGTGCCTCTACTGTGGCGTCAAAGGTCATTTTCGTGATACTTGTTCTCTTCGTCCAGAAAAACGATCGGGGCTAATACATCTGGAAGGTGGAGTATTAGACCCTGAAGTATCATCTTCACCTTCTCGTCTTCTTCTTTCTGTGTTCCTTCATGTCGGCGCTTCCTCTCGTTCGGTCTCGGCACATCTGGATTCCGGAGCCGCTGGCAATTTCATGGACTGGGAAACTGCGTCTTCCAGGAGACTTACCCTTTTGCCCCTTACAACGCCATTGGTGGTCTTGGCGATTGATGGCACTGTTCTCCCAGGGGCCCCTATCCACTTCCAGACCCTCCCTGTTAGGATGTCGGTAGGGACACTCCACCAGGAGTGGATATCCTTCCTTGTTTTACCTAAGGCTTCGTCTCCTATCATATTAGGTCTTTCTTGGTTACGGCTCCATTCTCCACATGTTGACTGGACTGCTGGACAGATCTTGACTTGGGGTTCCTCCTGTTCCTCCTCCTGCCTACTCAAGGTTACCCCAAAAGAGAATCCTCCTGTTGTCACCATCCCAGTATCTTCTGCTCTTCCCACTGCGTATAGCGATTTCTGGAATGTCTCCTGCAATAGTTGGCCTGAGGCACTCTCTGGGTCGTGTGGCACTCTGGATGAGGAGCCTACCTGTGAACCTGAGCCGATCAGTCACTCCAGTTTGCATGGTCATTACCCTCAGTGTCTGAAGGGTAAGCAGCTTTCAACCAACAATAGAATAGGTAAGTAAGTATTTCAATTAACAAGTAAGTTTACAATTAACTTGACCATAACTCACTATGTCGGGCCTCGGCCACTTGACCATCGTTCCCTTAATACTTTTTACTCTTCTTACTAGGTCATGATCTTCCACGTTGTACTACTGCAGAATGAGTGCTGATAAGTTGCAGTGTTGCAAGGAGCTGGAGCAAATCAATGAGGCTGCTACTGCTTTACAACTGTCACGTACCTGGTAGGAGTCTGATATGATGAAGTCGGCCTCCCTTATATCTCCGACCCAAGCCCCACTGAAGGTGGAACAGATGGTGGCTAAGGATAGGAGGAACACAAGTGCCTGGAAGTGTTGCTTGCAGAACTTGCAGTTGATGTTGTAGACTAGATGGCTCAGGCTGGACAGCAGGCAGATAGCTGGGATGAAGCTCAGTAGATTAGCTGATGTTAAAGAGGCACTCCAACCAATTTGCAAGTTCAGGTTTCGTGGCTTGCCAGAACTTCCTGTGGACAGGAGATGTAAGGAGAGTCATGAGGGTAGCCGGGTCCAAAGGCAGAGTCAGGGATAGCCGGGATCAGCAACAGGTATCAAGCAGATTTAAACAGAGTACAGAGGATCACTACACAGCTGAAGACCAGTCAACACTGTTTGTGAGTTAGAGCACCCTTTAAATAGGCCGTCTGGCGCGAACTGGGATTAGGGGCTCGCTCATGCGCATGCATGCAGTCCGTTGTGCACGCGCATGCGCATTAGTGCTTCTAAAAGTCTGCTGTTGTCCGTGTGCACGCGCATGCGCACGAGTGCGCGCCAGGTGCAAACTAACAGTTCTCTTACATTGCCTAAGGGCTCTTTTTTTAAGGATGTCGTCACAGCCATCTTGGAGCATGAACATTGGAAGCTGATTCCCAAGAATTTTCCTCCGGGCTGTAGCCTTTCCATTTAACAAGGAACTGTGTTTGATTATTCTTGACTCTGCAGTCCAACAGGGCTTCCACTTCAAATTCCTTGTTACCTTTGATAAGGAGTGGAGGAGGGATTTCAGAAACCCGGTCAGGAAAGGGATTTGGCACCTTTGGTTTCAACAAGGAAACATGGAACACTGGGTGGATCTTCAAGTTTTTGGGCAACACCAATTCAAATGCCACTGCATTGACCTTCCTTTTGACAGGAAAAGGACCCAAGAATTTAGGACCAAGTTTCTTCAAAGGGCAGTTTAACCTTAAATTGGCAGTGGACAGCCAGACCTTGTCTCCCGGTTCCAGGTTCAGGCTTCCTCTCCTCTTCCAATCGAAGAATTTCTTGTTACTTGCCTGTGTTTTAGTGATTGTATCCTGTAGCAGTTGGTTGTTGGTAGTAAGAAAATTTAATTGGTCTTATACGGCAGGTACAGAAGATTCAGCAGATAACTCTGGCAAGAAGGAGGGGTGATACCCATAATTGGCAAAGAAGGGTGATTGGTTGCCGAGTGAATGGAATTATTATAGGAGAATTCTGCAAGTGGGAGGAGTGACAGCCAATCGTCCTGTGCAAAGGAGGAGAAGCACCGCAAGTATTGTTCAAGGGTCTGGTTAGTTCTTTCGGTTTGGCCATTTGTTTGTGGGTGGTATGCAGAGGAAAGACGGAGTTCAATGTTAAGTGCCTCACATAAAGCCCTACAAAATCTAGAAGTAAATTGCACGCCTCTGTCGGAGACGATGCTGTCTGGGATACCATGTAACTTAACAACTTCTTTGATGAAGGCTAAGGCAGTCTCGGTGGCAGAAGGAGTTCCTTGTAAGGGTATGAAATGAGCCATCTTGGTCAGGCGGTCGACAACGAAAATGGTAGTGAAGTCTTCTGATGGGGGAAGCTCTACAATGAAATCCATGGAGATCATGCTCCATGGTTTTTTAGGTACAGGAAGAGACTCCAAAAGTCACCAGGTTCTGGCTTTGACTGACTTGTTTCGAAGACATGTAGTACAAGATTTTACGTATTTCTTGAAGTCCTTCATTAAGTCTGGCCACCAGAAGGTGCGGGAGATCAAATCGGCAGTCTTAAAAATTCCAAAGTGCCCCGCAAGAGGGTGATCATGGCAGCTTCTCAGAATAGTAACTCTGAATTGCTCAGGGACAAAAATGTGTTCTTTATGAAAGTAAAGATCATTTCTTAATTGGGGAGCCAAGTCCTGGGAAGTAGGTCGGTTTACCACATCTGCTTTTATTTGTTACATCAGGTCTGCTTGAAGAAACAGAAAATTTTTAGCTAGGAGAATGGTATCAGGTTCCAAGGAAATTACAGGACTGTTGAACATGCGAGCTAAGGCATCTGGTTTACCATTCTTTGAGCCGGGGCGGTAAGTGATATGAAACATGAAACGCGAAAAGAACAGGGGCCACCTCGAGGTCTTAATCATCTAGCCATCCTCAAATACTCTAAATTTTTGTGCTCCCTGAAGATGAGGATTGGGTGAGATGCAGGAGATAACGCCACTCTTCGAGCGCCGCCTTGATGGCCAGCAACTCTCGGTCTCCGACGTCATAATTCCTCTCAGAAGGATTCAACATTTTGGAGAAGAAGGCCACTGGATGAAGTAAGGATTTGGGACCTTGGCGCTGGGATAATATAGCTCCGACCGCACTCTCAGAGGCATCTACCTCCAATACATAGGCCAAGGATGGATCTGGGTGCTTAAAGATGGGAGCTGAAGTGAATAAAGCTTTTTGTTGTTCAAAAGCCTCTTGAGCTTCAGGAGTCCAGCAGAAGAGAACATGCTGGTTTGTTAATTGTGTAATTAGGGAAATGATGGCAGAAAAGTCCTTAATAAATTTTCTATAGAAATTTGCAAACCCCAGAAACCTCTGAACAGCCTTTCTGTCAGTGGGAGCAGGCCATTCTAGGACGGATGTGACTTTCTGTGGGTCCATGGAAATACCGTCGGCAGAGATGACAAGTCCCAAAAAGTGTACAGTTTGTTTCTCGAAGCTTTAGCATAAAGACGGTGTTCGCTGAGCCGACACAACACCTTTTTCACATGGGTTTGATGTGATTCAATGGTTTCAGAGAATATAAGAATGACATCTAGGTAAACAATGACAAATAGATCCAGAAAGTCCCGGAAAACATCATTCACTAGGTGCTGAAATGTGGCTGGGGCACTGCAGAGTTCGAATGGCATAACTAAATATTCAAAGTGGCCAAAACGTGTCCGAAAGGCCATTTTCCATTCATCTCCCTCCCTGATTCGGACGAGATTATACGCTCCTCTTAGGTCGAGCTTGGAAAACACCCGTGCCCCCCTCAGTCTCTGGAAGAGCTCTGGAATCAGGGGAAGGGGATACCGGTTCTTCACTGTGACTTTATTGAGGTCCTGATAATCAACACAGGGTCTCAAGGAATGGTATTTTTTCTCCACAAAGAAAATACCGGCACCCGCAGGAGACGTGGAGGACCGAATGAACTGCTTTTCCAGACTTTCATCAATGTAGGTACGTAGAGCTTCCAGTTCAGGTTCAGAGAGAGGATAGATTCGACCAAATGGAAAAGTTCAATAGGACAATCATACGTCCTATGGGGGAAGAGTGTCTGCACCCTTCTTGTTAAACACATCCAGGTATTCATGGTGAGCAGCAGGGATTAATTTTAAAGTTTCTGGGTCAGGCTGTAGACTCAAGAGAGGGGTGCTGTTGACCGCATTTCCATGAAAGCAGTGTCTCAGGCAGTAGTAGGAAGAGAAGGAGATGTCTCCTGTAAGCCAGTTAATGTGCGGACTATGGGCTTTCAACCACGGAATGCCAAGGATGACCAGAAACATGAGTGACGTTATGACGTCCAGCCGGAGGAGTTTGTGATGGCCTGAGGAAGTTTGACAGAGGATAGGTGCGGTTTCTTGAGTAACTGGCCCTGAATTAATGCCAGAGCCATCGGCCAGGTGGACATGGAATCCTTGCTTCTTGGTACATACGGGTAGCTGATGTAGAGAGACATCTATGAAACAGCTACAGGCCCCAGAGTCTATAATAGCTGGTACAGAAACTGTTCTTCCAGAGTACTGAAACTCCACTAAGAGGGAGACATGTGACTGATCTTTTTCAGGAAGATACATCATATGAGGCAGATGAGGACAAGATCTGTTGGGTTTTACTGGGCAAGTCCGTATAAAGTGGCCAGCTTCCCCACAATAGATCGGTTTGCTGCCGTCGGAGGCGGTCAACAGGGGAGAGAGGAGGCCTTTGAAAACTCCTATGGTGAATCTTAAGCAGTTCCTCCTTTCCGGAGAGTGCAACAGATGAAGGAGCAGTAGCGTCAGATCTAGAAGCCACAGGAGGGGCTCTTTGAAGTTTTTCGGATTGCCTTTCCCGTAATCGTCGGTCAGTCTGGATGGTTAAGCTGATCAGGTCCTCCAGAGATGTTGGCACACCCACTCAGGCAAGCTCGTCCTTCAAGGTATCAGAAAGTCCCAAGCGAAACTGGTGACAAAGTGCGTAGTGATTCCATTGGGTATCAGCACTTAAAACATGAAAATCGGTTACATAGTCCTCAATAATCCTTGGGCCCTGTTGTAACTTGCCAAGCTTGGATTCTGCAGTCTGATGATAGAAGGGATCAGCGTATAACTGGGTCATGGCTGCAAAAAATGAATCAGTGGCTGCCAGAACAGGGTTATGTTGTTCCCGAAGATCGTGGGCCCAGGAAAGCGGTTCATTAGATAACAGGGTAATGATGAACCCCACCGTGATGTCCTCAGAAGCAAAGGTCCGGGGCAGCAGAGAGAAATACAGTTCGCAGGAATTCCGGAAGGTATGGAACTTTCCACAGTCTCCGGAAAACCGTTCTGGGATAGGCACTCTGGGTTTCCGGAGGGGGAGTAGACTCACGGAGTAACCCAAGCTCAGTTTGAACAGAGGAATCTGTGACTGAAGGAGAAGCATAGGCCGATGCAACATTCGTCTCGTCTGAGAGTCGCTCTTCCATGCGACTTAGATTCTTCTGTAATCCCTGCACTATATATGCTAGTGCAGAGATTGAAAACTGAAAATGTCCCCTGGTCACCACATACATAGACCATGCACACCTCCTATTAAATAAATGCAGGATGATATCTACTGTGGATCATCTGACATTAAGCCAATAGTCCTGGTAAATTGCAGAGTAACAGCTGATAGTGGATAGGGAGAAGGTGGATGGCGGTGCAACCACCCTGGGAATCACGTCCTCTATGTGAATATGAAAACAAGGGGGGGGGGGAAGAACTGACAGTAACCCGCTTGCTGCTGGGGCAGTGGACACTACTGTCCTTGTTTGCAAAGTTCACCATGAACATTCGATACCATGGGACACAAATAGCAGGGAAGGGAAGTTCCTATGTGTGAGGAGCTATGAACCCTGGAGGGATGGATCGGGCTAAGAAATGCAGCTAGATCGGTAAATCAATAGTGCTCAGGGGTAGAATACAGCTTGCAGATTAGAGTAGCAGTCCCGTGCTGGGGATATGAAAAGGCAAGATCTCACCCAATTGTAGGCACCGAGATGTGACACCGATCAAGTAGAAAATCCGAATCTTGCTCACACCATCTCCAGCTGGTTGATCATGCTATCTTCCGTCCACCTGCATGGAATCGGCGGCGAGGTCCTGATGGTAGTGTTCGGGGAACGTGGTATTTGACCAGAGAAGTGCAGTGGGTAATGCAGGGCATTCAGTCAATGTCACGTACCTGGTAGGAGTCTGATATGGCAAGGTCGGCCTCCCTTGCATCTCCGACCCAAGACCTACTGAAGGTGGAACATATGGTGGCTAGGGATAGGAGGAACGAGTGCCTGGAAGTGTTGCTTGCAGAACTTGCAGTTGAGGTTGTAGACTATGGCTCAGGCTGAACAGTAGGCAGATAGCTGGGATGAAGCTCAGTAGATCAGCTAATGTTAAAGAGGCTGTGACGGGAGGGCCGTGGAACTCAGAATCCCTTGGAAAGTAGGGGATGCCCTTGTTTCAGCTCCCCATACACCTCTTATGTCTAAGTCACCCTGTGCTATCCTGGCACAGGGTGAGTGAGATAATATATCTTGGACTACTTAAAATGGGACAGTAATATTTGTCCACAATATCTCCCAGGATGTGTGTAGAGACTATTATTGGTTTGTTTGATTCTCAACTCAACATGTTAATTGTGTGAGCTGATCACATTGGCCTCCAGAACTGGCTAGGAGACGAACAGTCTACTCCTACTATAGTTTGTTGATGACTAGGCTGAGGAGGGGGGAGATTGTTGTTTGTATTGTTAATTGTAATTAGCTCCTGCTATTGTGTTTATACTACTGTGTGAAAAAGAGGGGGGAAGGTTTGGGACTTTAAATGAGGCGCGGGTAGGCACCTCCATCCCTAAATTTAATCTAATCAAGAGGGAAATGGGACTTTAAATGAAGCGGCTGAACTGCGGAGGTGGTGATATAAATATACAATTTTATTTATAACAAGGTAAATATGGTAATTTCATATATACATAAAAGCACAAGGTATAGACACAGTGATACAAAGTATATAAATATAGACATAAATAAAGATAAATTCATGAGGTTGATGAATAGTATATGACAGCAATCTGGCCTTAAAATGCTAAACACAGCATGCCCGGCACCTGTGTTAATAATCACATAAAAGGAATCTACAAATGTTAGGTTCATGGTATAACATCGTCAAAGCGTAGTATGTGTCTCTGCAGCATCCAATAGCTCTACGCGTTTCGTGGAATTGTCTCCACTCATCAGGAGCAGATGCAACAGGTTACTGTAGATTAAATGGTTATGGTGAAACCACATTATGTATAAGAGTAAAGAATATTATTTAGAAAATTAACCAAATACACTCACCAGCCCCGGCAGTGGGAGCGATAAGGGGCGAGCAAGAAAGGTGAACCGGAAGCACAGACCACATCACGGGAGCTGAGGCGGCGTAACTGTACATGGGCAGCTTGGGGTGGTGGTATGGTGCCTAAGGTAGTCCCCATGAATGTAGGTGCTGGCTTGGAAGTATGAGCAAATCAAAACATCTGAAAGTAAGAATGAAAATGTGTGTGAGGTGAGATGATGAGGATGTGTAAAAACAAGCAAGGTATGTGTAAGGGGAATGATGAAAAAATGATGAAAAAATAATAGTGGTGTAAAATTGTAAGCCAATGTGTCAGCATGTGTGAATAATGGAGGAGAAGGATGGGATGTGAAGTGTAATTGGTGTAATGTGTATGAGATGGGCTGACATATACGTGAGAATGGTCTGAGATAAACAAACCTAAAAGTGAAGTAAGTGTAGCATTTGCTATTCAGGCATCCAGAGAGGCAGAATCTCATTCTGAGGAACAGTCAATGACAGTGGATATCCAGGTCCCCCTTTTATACATCAAGGGACAGGAAGTCCCCACCTCCTTGTGTGTAAACAGCTGCCTTTGGGATTAGGACGCGTGGAAGGAAACCGATACCCACACGACTGGAGTGACAAGACCAACATCACACGCTCGTACCCCTGCAGGGGTGGAATGCTCCGGTGAGTGCAACTACATTGGGGGGTACTACCAGTTATTACAGCACGGCATTTTTCCACCAAAGAAGAACTTTTGCACAATTGTTATGAACATTTTTTTGCACTAAACAACATATGGAATTTTTTCTTTGATACTTTATTGCGATTTGACACATTACTAATGATTTTTTATTGCGAATGGTTATTGCACATTTATGCACTATTGTTTGATAATCACTGCTTCTGGCACTTATCACTTTATATTTATTAATGTGAAGATTTATTGGTGTCGTTTTAATATTTGCGATTTTTTGCACATATAGTAGCATTTTTTTCACTTAATAAGGTGTTTTTTCACTAAAATAAGAACAGGATTTTTTTGCAAGAAATTTCTGGATCTTATCAATATATATTTTTTCAATTTTACATAGTATTTATGCACTTGTACATTTGTTTAATTTTCAATCCCACTCCTAGTTATAACATAGCGCCATTCCCTATATTTTGATTTTTATTTTTTGGGGGATCACTTAGGTGTCCCCTTCCCACCTAGGGGGGCTGCAGGTGTTGATTAGTTTGTAAGCGCGGATCTGTTGATATATTTAAAATGATTTAGTGAACTAGCTCATGTTAATTAGGTTAATTAGGTTACAGGTGTATTGTTAGAGTAATATGAGCAGGAGGGGGAACCTCATCTTCTACTGTATATAAGACTGTATTCTGGTTCTAATAAAATATAGTCCATGTTAGCAGTGAAACAAGTGTCGCCTTGTTTTGTGCTTATGAGCTTGGTTGGAATATCGGATATCTGTATCCAGGCTGGGAGGAAGTGGTATACTGATGGAAGCACTTAAGTGGAGTGTGGGACGTTCCATTACAATGATAAAAGACAAGAGATGGTCAGAGGCTGCGGACATTATACAGGAGGTCGACAGAGGCTGCGAACATGATACAGGAGGTGGACAGAGGCTGCGGACATACTACAGGAGGTGAACAGAGGCTGCGGACATACTACAGGAGGTGGACAGAGGCTGCGGACATACTACAGGAGGTGAACAGAGGCTGCGGACATACTACAGGAGGTGGACAGAGGCTGCGGGCATACTACAGGAGTTGGACAGAGGCTGCGGACATACTACAGGATGTGGACAGAGGCTGCGAACATGATAGTGTCCTCCTCTGTCCACCATCATATTACTTCTCCACATCATCAGTGTGCTGTGTCCTCCTCCTTTGCCCCTTTCACCTTTCCACAGGTCAGGGTAGCACAGGGTCCTGTCACTACATACTGCTCGCTGACCGTCCTGTCAATATATATTGCTTGTTGACTGTCCTGCCACTGCATACTGCTCGTTGACCGTCCTGTCACTGCATACTGCTCGCTGACCGTCCTGTCACTGCATACTGCTCACTACTGACCATCCTGTTACTACATATTGCTCGCTGACCCTCCTGTCACTGCATACTGCTCGCTGACTGTCCTGTCACTACATACTGCTCACTGATTGCTCTGCTACTACATACTCCTCAGTGACTCCCCTGCTACTACATAGAGCTTGTTGACCGCCCTACAACTAAATACTGCCCTTTCCTGCCACTACATACTGCTCACTGACTGTCCTGTCACTACATACTGTGCACTGGTTGCCTTGTCACTACATACTGCTCAATGACTTAAATATAGTACAGGTACAAAGAAACTAAGCATCACAAACTACAGACCACTGAACTCTGCGTCACAAACTACATTTTAGACTGGTGTGCCCCAAAATTGTGCGTATTTTTAAAGGTTGATCTTGATTGTACAAGTCTCAGTAGCTTATATGGCCAACACATGTCCAGAGCTCTTTAAAATTTCTTGCTGGCTTTTCACTTTGTTCACTCTTGCTCTAGATGCTTTTTTTTCTCTTGGTGTCATGTGAAAATTTGTCAGAAGTAATTCATGCTGATAACAGAGGAATGAAGCAGCATACAGAAATGATACTTAGTGCTCTGGATTAAGACAAGTACACACTATATAGGGATATGCTTTGTTCATATTTCCTGTCTAAGCTTTACAACCACTGTAGCCTCCCTGACGGTTTTCCCGAGTGTGGCTCTGGGTTAAAAATCAGGACCATTAGCGGTAACCCTGAGCCACACTCGGGATTACATGGCAGGATCCTGGTGTGGCTTTACTTACCTTGTCCCCGGGATCCTGCGATGTCCCCCGCAGTGTCCGTGGGCTCTGTCCTCGTCCGAAGCCTCTCCTTGCCAGGCTCCGTTCCCTGCGAGCGTCGCGACGCACGGGGGCGGAGCCTGGCGGCAAATTCAAAAAAATGGCAAAATCATAACACATACAGTACTGTAATCTTACAGATTACAGTACTGTGTGAAATGATTTCACATCCCTTTTGTCCCCAGTGCTTTGGCCCATGCCCTGCATGCAGTTTTATGTTATATATACTGTTCTTTCTGCCTGGAAACTGGAGATTGTCCATAGCAACCAAAAAGTGTCCCTTTACGTCAAAAGTGGCTTTAGACCAGCTAGAAAACAGCGATAGTAAATTAGAACACTTGCAGAATTGAGCGATAGTGAATCGTGGGGAAATTTATTTTATTACTATTTTTTTTTTTTTTTTTTTTTATTTATTTTATTATAATTTATGTTTTTGTGTTTCAAACTTTATCATACCCGGGATATCTACCCGGGACCCTTTTCAAAAACGCAGCAGCTGAAAAAAAGCATAGATGGGAACGTGTCCCATAGTAAACTATATTAAATAGACTGTAGTATTTCTGCAAAAAGCACAAAAAAAAAACGCATAGGTGCGAAAAAGGCCTTATGTACACTAGCCTACCCTGGCAGTTCCTAAACCTGAGTTTAGGAGCTTTTGGTGTTTTTTTTTGCCAGAGCTCCTAAACTAATTTCCATAAAAGCCTATGGGGTTGATTTACTAAAACTGGAGAGTGCAAAATCTGGGGCAACTGTGCATGGTAGCCAATCAGCTTCTAACTTCAGCTTGTTCAATTAAGCTCTGACAAAAACCATGGAAGCTGATTGGTTTCTATGTAGAGCTGCACCAATTTGTGCACTCTCCAGGTTTAGTAAATCAACCCCTATGTGTCAATGTATGCATAGGCATTTAGCAGGGTTTAGAAGTTGCCGCGTTTAGCCGAGCTTCAACCTCTACCTCTCCTGAATGTGGAAATATTGCGTTCAGGATAGGAACGTTTTGACCACCAGCTGCATGAAATGGCAAAATGCGGCAAAAAATGTCAAAAGCCGTGGTACATATAGGCTAGTGCACATGAAGCTTTAGTACACTTCAGTTCCAGTTTGGGATTGGTAAACACCGATCTTAAAAGAAGACTTTCTAAAAAAAAAACAACACATTTATACTCACCTAGGTGGATGCAGCATCGATTCTATGCTGCATCTGCCTCCCGCCGGCTCTGCAGTGAGAACTGAGCAATCAAACACAGCTGATCGCTCAGGTCTCCCTCTCCGCTCTGAGCAGAGAGCTAGGATTGTCAATATCTGGCTCTCTGCTCTGCCTCTCCAGTGTTCAGGAAGGGCTACTACAGTGGATCGTTGAGAGGCTTCTGGGTGGATCCCAGGTGCCAGTCCAGGCTGCTGGGTGGATCCCGACCACCAGAATCTTTTCAGAGCCTGGACCGACTTTGTGACGTCGACTGAAAATGGGTCACAGGAATGCAGAATGAACTGTACACCTGTGATACATAGGAGAAGTATAGTTAAAAAAGCTTTGGCTATACTTCTTTAATGGGAATGCTGACTCATTTTAAACAAGCTTCTGCAAGGCTTCAGCAGGCTTTCATGAAGCTTCAAGTTGTGCTGATGTTTACTGAAGTCTGTAGCAGCTGCCACAGTCATATGTTGGTAACAGCAGGGGTTTTTACACACACGAGTGCATGTAAACCTGACAAGTTGGCTGTCAGGTGGACTGGTTCCACGGATCACATAGGGGACTATGTGATAGCATTTCTGTGCTACAAATGTTACATATCACTGCACATGTCAAAGTATGAACAATCATTTTAGGGACATTATTCATGGCTAACTCTAAGCTGATGACCTTTTGGGGTTTTTATAGCGTCACCTGTGAAAAATGTTGGGTACCGAAGTTTGTCATTGTTTCAGGGGTATGTTTGGTATCTATTTACTCAGCACAACCTTGTCTTTTATATTTTACCAAAGAATTGAGTAGTATATTGTATTTCCTGTCGCATCATGGCAGCATACACTTTGGGTTGTGACTCCGCCCCCACAACCTGATAGGACCACATAGCTATAAATTGTAGAGAGGGCCCCCGCCCCAGTATTCTCTTATTTTTCCTCACCTGTCAGGACCGAACGGATTAAGAAGCACCCCCTTACCGCATTCGCCCCAGCCAGGTTCTAGCCTCTCCTGGGTGGAAGTCCTTACCTGTACAGCCTCTAAACGAGCTAGATGGAAGGAACCCCGCTCTGGTGATCTCGGGGGTATGTTGCGGCTCCAGTATAAGCCTTAAACAGGCTCAGTTGTTGTGCAGCGGTCTCCAGGTTCTTTTGCTTCACCTTTATCTTTTGCTGGGCTCTGTAGTCCCTCTGTGTCTCTCTACAGGCTCCCTGAGCGTCTCGGCGCTTCCGCGCATGCGCAGTGCGCACCCTCAAGGCGTCCTTTCGGTTTTGCCAGTATCCAAGATGGCGCCGAGCGCCTCGCGCTGCTACTGCGCATGCGCGAGTGGGTCGTGACCTCGGCGGCCATGGCGGCAATTTTAAAAAGCTCTGTTTGTCATTCTGAGCTGTCCTTGCTTCCTGGAAGACTTCTGACTGCTGTTTTTTTCAAACTTGCTGCATTCTTGAAGTACCCCCCCTCTGGGTAAGAGTCTGTTACCTATGCACTGTCTTTTTGGGGTCTGTTTGCATGCTCTTACCTTCCTGTATCCCTCTCAGGTGCTCACCTTCCTCTCCTATGGAGGCCGCTGCCCCAGTAGATCACCATCAGCCTAATAGGTAAGGGGGAAGGATTCCAGTGGTAAGTAGAGAAGATTGAAAAAGAGAGCAGGATCGTACTAACGCTGCCTAATTGGTCAGCCCTGTCAGTTCTGCAAGATCATCCAAGTCAAGGCGAAGAGAGTCTTCAGGAGAAGCCGCTCCGGCCATAGACGCAGCCGCTCACGCGGAAGAAGTCGTTCAGTCCACAGGGGAAGCCGTAGAAGGAGTCGATCCTATTCAAGACATAGCCGTTCCTACCACAGAAGATCCCCTGCACGAAGACACCAATCTTCTGCGCACCCTTCCCGCCCAGCCGGGAACGCTTGCTGGGTATGCGGGGCCACAGCCCTCCCAGATAAACTGGCCTGTCGCAGGTGCATGGATGAAGCCACCAGGGAGAAAGAGCTGGATTCCATAGAACCCATTGGAGTCTCTACTCCCCAAGTCTCAACTCCTGATGTAGAGTTTACGGCCCATAGCGCCTCACCTACCAATCCCAGTACATCAAGAGATCAAGAATCTCAAGCTGGAAGCATCAGCTGGCTTTGATTTTGCGCTCATAGAACCGTTCATCAGATCGGTTAAGGAAGCGATAAACTGGGAGGAGCCTAAGGAGGTACAGCAGAAACAGAGGAAGTATTTCCCAAACCTCAAGAAAGTTCCGGAGGCTTTCCCGTTCATCGATGAGTTAGATGAGCTGATTAAGGAGGAGTGGCAGAATCCAGAAAAGAAATTTAGTCTGTCCAACAGACTTACCAAATTGTACCCACTCAAGGAACCCAAAGTATCCCCTTTGGTTTCTCCTCCAGTAGTGGACGCATCTTTGATGCGTCTAGCCAGGCACGTGACGCTCCCCATTGAAGATGCAGTGACGTTCAGAGACGTGCTCGACAGGAAGGTGGATACAGACCTTAAGAGGGCTTACCTGTTCGCAGGAGGTGCCTGCAGACCAGCGGTGGCATTTGCTGCGTTCGGAAAAGCTATCTCCAGCTGGACTTCAGCTACGGCAAGACTCGCCACTGAGGGCGCACATCAAGAGCAGATCACTAAGGCCTTACAAGTACTTAGCCTTGCGGGAGATTTCGTGGCGGAAGCCTCCGTGGATACTATTAGATCCGCATCAAGGTTCATGTTAGCTACTGTAATGGCCAGAAGGGTGCTATGGCTTAAACCCTGGTCAGCTGACCCTGCCTCAAAATGCAACTGGTGCAGGATTCCGTATGATGGGGTAAAACTCTTCGGGACGAAGCTGGATACTGCAATCTCTAAGGTGACAGGCTGGAAGTCGGGTCTCATACCATCAGACAGAAGGCCGAAACAACAGAGACCGCCTCCATTTAAGCGTAATCTTCCGGAGAGATACAGGGATGCAAAATCCTATAGACCCGGGAAGGAATACAGAAGGAGTTGGAAGAACCCCCAGACGTCCTTCCTCAAATTCCAGAAGCCCAAAACCCCTGCCTCCAATGACCAGAAGTCCTTTTGAAGGTTCGCCCGCCCAACCAGCGGTAGTGGGTGCCAGACTCACAAAGTTCAAGCTGGTTTGGGCGGGAATGATAAAAGACCCATGGACGGTGTCCACCATTCATTTCGGGCACAGGTGGGCATTCAGAGGTCGCCCCCCAAGAGATCAATTCTGCTCAACCAGACTTCCTCCTTCTCAAGAAAAAAGACTATCCTTAGTCCAGTATATTCAGGATCTGCTCCAAAAACAAGCAATGGTGGAGGTACCGCTATCTCAAAGAGGCAAGGGTTTCTATTCCCCACTTTTCTTAGTGAAAAAGAAGTCAGGGGACTTTCGTCCAGTCTTGGATCTAAAAAACCTCAACCGGTCAATACAAATAGAAACGTTCAAGATGGAAAGTCTTCAATCAATCCTCCAAGCAATAAACCTGGGAGATTGGATGCTGTCAATCGACCTCCAGGACGCATATCTACATATCCCTATCCATACCGAATTCCAAAAATTTCTCAGTTTTACCCTAAACAATTGGCACTTCCAATTCCGAAGCCTCCCGTTCGGGATCTCTACCGCACCCAGGACGTTTACAAAGGTCCTATTACCTGTAATAGCCCACCTGAGAGAAAGGGGCTGAGGGTCCACCATTACCTGGACGACATCCTACTTCTCTCAGATGGCCAGGACTCTCTCATCCAACATCGGAAAATTCTGGTCTCCACGTTACAGTCCCTAGGGTGGCTGATAAATTGGAAAAAGAGCAACATCCATCCCACATAGAGAATGGTCTTTCTGGGAGCCGAACTGGACACAAGGGAGAACACAGTGAAACTTACACAGGAAAAAATTCCCCTCCTAATACAAAAGGTGAAAAGGGCAATCTCTGCTACAGTGCTTCCGGCCAGGACATGTCTCAGTGTCCTGGGCTCCCTAGCGTCCACCATTCCAATGGTCCAATGGGCACAATGGAACTCGAGGTCTCTCCAGATCTCCTTCCTGCGCCAGTGCAATGGTACATCAATGTCCCAGCCAATCTTCATCTCTCAGGAGGTAAAACAATCATTAAGGTGGTGGACACGACCTCACAACTTGAGAAGATGCAAGCATATAATCACTCCTCATCAAGAGACGGTGACCTCAGATGCCAGTCTGCAGGGATGGGGAGCTCACTATCAGGACTTCGCGGCTCAGGGCCGCTGGCCTTCCAGGACACAGGACTCAGTGTCGAATGTTCTGGAGATGAGAGCAGCATTTCAGGCTCTCCTGGCCTTCAGTTTTCACTTGAGGGAGAAGCATGTCCTTCTGAGGATGGGCAACAAGGTGGCTGTCGCCTACATCAACAGGCAGGGGGGCACCAGAAGCAGGTCCATGATGCAGGAGGTCCGTCCTGTTCTAGAATGGGCACAGTTGAATCTGTTGGACCTAAGGGCGGTTTATGTTCTGGGAGTCCAGAACACCTTGGCCGACTCGCTGAGCAGGAATTTCTCCTCCAACAACGAGTGGTCTCTGAGTCCCCAAGCCTATGCTCTCATATCCCGGACCTGGGGTTCACCAGAGATAGACCTAGCTGCAACTCCGGAGAACACAAAATGCCAGAGATTTTATCAAGGATACCATTTCCTTCGGCGGAGGGGACGGATTGCCTCCAACACCCCTGGAATTTTCACCTGGGGTACATTTTCCCTTCGACTCCTCTCATAGCGAGATTCCTCCTGAGGCTCAAGAAGTCAACGGCATTGGTGGTAGTAGTAATTCCTTTCTGGCCGTGGAGGCCATGGTTTACTACCCTCATGCAGCTGAACACGGCAGATCCCCTGCCTCTCCCGTTGTCGACGGACCTGCTCTCCCAGGGTCATCTTCTTCACCTGAACCCGGAGAAGCTACATTTGATGGCCTGGAGACTGAAAGGGCTAGGTACCTAGAGCTTGGCTGTTCCCAGAAGGTGGTGGATACCTTACTCCAGGCCAGAAGACCTACCACCAACAACACATACAGACGGGTCTGGGAAAAATTTGTCTCCTTCACTCAACAGCAAGGTTGGGACTCGTCCTCCCCGTCGGTGTCTCAGGTCTTGGAATTTCTTCAATTAGGCCTAGAGAAAGGCCTTAGGTCAAGCACCCTGAGGGTCCAGGTATCGGCCCTGTCCGCCTTGACAGGAGTTAAATGGGCGCAAGATCCTCTTGTGATTCAGTTCCAAAGGGCCTGTCTAAAACTGAGGCTCCCCAGAAAACCGTCCTTCCCAGTCTGGGATCTCTCAGTCGTTTTGGAGGCACTATCCAAGGAACCCTTTTTCCCAATGGAGAGCATATCCCTCTGGGATCTAATGCTGAAAGTTTCATTATTAATAGCCATAACATCAGCGAAGAGGGTGTCAGAGATGCAAGCTCTAATGGTTAGTGAACCATATCTGGTTGTTTTTCCAGACAGGCTAGTCCTAAGACCTTCAGGTCGTTTCATCCCCAAGGTATCCTCATCTTTTCATTTCAACCAGGAGATTAATCTTCCAGCACTCAGCACGGATGAGGGAGATCCTCACCCACTAGATGTCAAAGGTAACATCTTGGAATATCTCTCGGCAACCAAATCCATCAGAAAGTCGGAGAGCCTCCTAATCATTCCGCATGGATTCAGGAGAGGTCAAGCGGCATCCTCACGCACCATTGCTTCATGGCTAGTAAAGACCATCAAGAGGACTTATTCACTGAGTAACCATCAAATACCTGAGGGCTTAAGGGCACACTCCACCAGGGCAGTGGCAACCTCCTGGGCGGCATATTGTAGAGTCTCGGCGGAGACAATTTGCAGAGCGGCTACCTGGTCTTCCAGGAACACCTTTATGTCCCATTACAAGGTGGATTCCGCCTGCTTATCCACAGTGGATTCCAGGAGATCCGTTATCCAGGCCAATTCTTCTATTCTTTGTTAATAAACTTAGTTTAAATTCCCACCCAGTCTTTGCGAGTTACTCCCCAAAGTGTATGCTGCCATGATGCGACAGGAAAACGGAAAATTGTATACTCACCTTTCCGTAATTTTCCTTTCCTGTCGTATCTTCATGGCAGCATACAATCTCCCACCCTTCTAAGGTGATATATACGGAGAATACTGGGGCGGGGGCCCTCTCTACAATTTATAGCTATGTGGTCCTATCAGGTTGTGGGGGCGGAGTCACAACCCAAAGTGTATGCTGCCATGAAGATACGTCAGGAAAGGAAAATTACGGAAAGGTGAGTATACAATTTTCCATTTTGTGCGCTCTAAATTAACATAAGTGTAATCTTTTCTGAAAATTCTTGCTTGATAAACTTTTGTGTTAATATAATGTGGCAAAAAAATTTGGAACCACCACCATTTTCTTCTCTAGGGTCTCTGCTTTCAGAAAATATATAATGTTTGGGGATTTTTACCTAATCCTAAATGTGTGCAAAAAATGGCCCTGACAATGAAAGGGTTAAAGTGAAAGCCAGCACTCCCAGTATGATCTATGTTTAACATTCCCAATCTGGAGCTGAATGGTACTTTAAGGACTCATTTACACCCGCTTTGCTGCCTGAAGAGAGTTTTGCGTTCGGATCGCTCTTCAGAGAGCATTTGACAGGTGGTGAGGAAGCATTGCATGGCCTTCTCACCACCTGTTTTACTCCCCTAAATGCTAGACTACTGCATGCAGTTTCAGGGCGGCCTCATTCACTTGAATGGGTCACGCTCGTCAGGCGGTAGTGCCTGCCAAGTGTGACAGGGTGTATAATTGCTGCAGCGAAGTAAAGCATGTGTAAGCCCCAAGCCACTGCCTTTGCAGCTGAAGGGGAAAGCAGTTGGCTGGCTGGTGTTTTTGGTGCAGCTTTATTGACCTTAAGTGCATACTTGCCAATAGTCCCGATTTTTTTATTTCCCGGGATTTGTCCCGAATTTCCTTGCTTGTCCCGAGATCGTAAATTTTTTTGGGCATTATTGAGTTAATTAGTACTATCGCCGCAGCTTCGGTATCCTCCCCCTGGCTCATTTTGTCCTCCTTGTCCTCTATTGGACAAGGAGGACACCTGCTCCTTCTGCCTGCCTTGATTTGCCAAGTATGGCAAGCAGGGGCGTGGCTACTTCGCAGTCGGAGCACATGGATGGATGGGGGAGGAGGTGCGGACCGCTGTGTCACGCTGACTGCTGCTGTGTCAGTGCCAGGACTCTCACTCGGAGGAGGAAGAAGTTTGCCTCCTCCTGTTTACACAGCACCAAGGAGGAGAACGTGAAAGGTCCGGGGGAGCCCGAGGCCGGGACCACCAGGGAACAGTCGGCGCCACATGGGGGGAGCTAGTGTGTCATTCGGTAAGTCAAAGTGCTCCCAGCTTCTGTTTGAGGGGGGAAAAAAATTCTCCCTCCCCTCCGCTGCAATGTCTGATGTAAGGGGGGACTCCGCTGCAATGTCTGATGTAAGGGGGGACTCCGCTGCAATGTCTGATGTAAGGGGGACTCCGCTGCAATGTCTGATGTAAGGGGGGGCTTTGCTGGCAATGTCTGATGTAAGGGGGGACTCCGCTGCAATGTCTGATGTAAGGGGGGACTCCGCTGCAATGTCTGATGTAAGGGGGGACTCCGCTGCAATGTCTGATGTAAGGGGGGACTCAGCTGCAATGTCTGAGGTAAGGGGGGACTCCGCTGCAATGTCTGATGTAAGGGGGGACTCCGCTGCAATGTCTGATGTAAGGGGGGACTCCGCTGCAATGTCTGATGTAGGGGGGGACTCCGCTGCAATGTCTGATGTAAGGGGGGACTCTGCTGGCAATGTCTGTTGTAAGGGGGGACTCTGCTGGCAATGTCTGATGTAAGGGGGGACTCTGCTGGCAATGTCTGATGTAAGGAGGGACTCCGCTGCAATGTCTGATGTAAGGGGGACTCCGCTGCAATGTCTGATGTAAGGGGGGGCTTTGCTGGCAATGTCTGATGTAAGGGGGGACTCCGCTGCAATGTCTGATGTAAGGGGGGACTCTGCTGGCAATGTCTGATGTAAGGGGGGGCTTTGCTGGCAATGTCTGATGTAAGGGGGGGCTTTGCTGGCAATGTCTGATGTAAGGGGGGACTCCGCTGCAATGTCTGATGTAAGGGGGGACTCCGCTGCAATGTCTGATGTAAGGGGGGACTCCGCTGCAATGTCTGATGTAAGGGGGGACTCCGCTGCAATGTCTGATGTAAGGGGGGACTCCGCTGCAATGTCTGATGTAAGGGGGGACTCCGCTGCAATGTCTGATGTAAGGGGGGACTCCGCTGCAATGTCTGATGTAAGGGGGGACTCCGCTGCAATGTCTGATGTAAGGGGGGACTCCGCTGCAATGTCTGATGTAAGGGGGGACTCTGCTGGCAATGTCTGATGTAAGGGGGGACTCTGCTGGCAATGTCTGATGTAAGGGGGGACTCTGCTGGCAATGTCTGATGTAAGGGGGGACTCTGCTGACGCGCGCCGCACTTGTATTTCCCCCTAAACCACGCCTACAAATGAATGCCCCGCCCCCTAATTATTGTACGGCTCCGCATACAGCCAAAAAAGTGTCCCACATTTTTTTTTTGCAATGTTGGCAACTATGTAAGTGATGAGTTTCATAGATGGTGCTGCAAAGCTAAGGTAAATTGTCTGCTATGGGCCCCCCTACAGTTGCATGGTATCTTTTAGGTGCGCTGTAAGGGGTGGAAAAACTGCGTCTCAGAGCCTAAACGCTCATTGTTCTCAATGCTCTTTTACAAGCTGAAGCCTGAGTGAACTAGGCCTTAAAGATGAACTCCAGGATTGTAAAAAGAAAATATCCTTGCAGTGGGGTCATGCACTGCAGGAGTTAAAGTGATTGTAAAGGAAAAATGATTATTAAAAAAAACAAACAAACATATCATACTACCTGCTCTGTGCAGTGGTTTTGCACAGAGCCGCCCCGATCCTCCACTTGTTGGTTCCCTCGTTGATACTTTGGGCCCCTCCCCTTTGCCGAGTGGCCCCATAGCAAGCTACTTGCTATGGGGGCACTCGTACTGCTCGCTCCTGAGCCGGCTCCCTGCGTTCATAAGGCACAGAAAGCGCCGCTCAGGCCTGCTTAGCTGGCTGTGATTGAGAGCCTCTACAACTACTTTAAATGCTTGTTATGTCTAGAGCTGACCTGGGCATTTTATGGCCCCTGGGCCACATCTGGTCCTATGGCTGTCCTTGTCTGGCCTGTGATGCCTCCATGGTCAGCATGCCTGTATGGCGGGCTCAGAGAGGCGCGCTGACAGATGTCTGTGCAGAGAGCTGCAAGCACTAGAACTGTGTTTGTGTAACTTGGACTGACCGGCATAGGGAGAGAGCTGACAGAGCTGCAAGCACTGCAAGTAGAGAGTCTGAGGAGCTGATTAGTACAGCGGAGAGGCTCGATTGTGGTCGAAGTATGTCTGGTCGTTCTCCTGCTGCCTGCCTAAGTCCTTCCTGTTAGCGCCAGAACTAAGCTTGCATGCTGCCAGGAGCCATTCACCTGTTCTTCATGTCAGATCTGAAGAAATCCCCCCTGTAACACACTCTCTCCTTCCAGTCAGCCCTGCCAGTTATCTCTCTGAGCCTGTCAGTCACACATCGGCACTCACAATGCCAGACTGGTTAATTATTCTCAGTGCCTGTCAGCAACCTGACTGCTTTTACCAGCCTACCCTACACCAACATTGCGACCAGCAGAGGACATTTCTTTACTACATAAATCTGACAGGGGCTCTAGCTTTCTTCTATTCCACTTGCAGTCATTACCTCACTTCCTGTTTGATAAAGCACTATCAGCAGGACGGGAAGTGAAGGGAAATCTCTTTATTAGACCCCAGATTACATTAAAAACATGTCTGGGGTACAGGACCTTCCTGTTCTATCCCTAAGTCCTGGTTCACATATATGCGATGTGGGAACCAACGCGATTCCAGTGCGGGATGCCGCACCGCATTTCACCTGCTGGCGGTTCATACTGACATCTGCGAACCGCCGTGGGTTGTCAATGCAAAGTTAATGACCCAGATCTGTTCGCAGATCGCAGTGCGAACTGCCAAATGGTGCAGGATTTGGAATGCATAGGTGTGAACACCCGTGCGATCTGATTCCACTGCAGACCAAAAAAAGGGTCCTGCACCATTTTAGTGTGAATGCGATGCAAATTCAACCATACAATCTGTATGGCTGAATTTGCATCACACAGACATCACATGTGATCTGCACAGCAATGCGGTGCGAATCACATGCAATGTATATTTTGGCAAATGAAATAAATAAACCCTGAAAAACTTGATGTGCATGAATGGCTTTAGGCGCATTTTTAATGCTGCTTTTCTCCTGTAAGTCATTCACAGGAGCCTAATGTGCGTGAGGCCCCAAACCCAAAAGTACATCAGCTTAGAATGAAAACTTGTCTAGCAGTCACTGTGAGACATTCATATCTTGAACCATTCATTGGTGTTCTACAGTCTTAGGCCAGCTTTATTGAATACGACAAAGACACACTGTATTTTCCACACTAATATCCCAACTGCTCTAGTTTCATGTTAGCTGAGCTACTTTCACCTGATACCCCGCAATACTTTATTTAAGCTTTACAGAAGGTAGCCAACCACAGCGCGTACAGCAACATTTGCAACTTCGCCCTCCCGCCAATAGAAGGAGGTTCCATCGAGAAGCTAGCTCGTGGCCAGGCGCTGATTGGTGGAGACGTTTCTTGTTTCTCCTGGGCGGGTTTACTGATTAATCCATTTGGTTCGTGTGGGCGTTGGCCGCCATTGCTGCTCGGCGTGTGGAAAGTGCGAGAGAGCGGCTATCT
Organism: Lithobates septentrionalis; assembly: GCA_037952835.1. NCBI lineage: Eukaryota > Metazoa > Chordata > Amphibia > Anura > Ranidae > Lithobates > Lithobates septentrionalis. The sequence goes on along the minus strand of JBBDGP010000805.1, from coordinate 1,847,769 downwards.
GCGTCATTGGAGGAGGTAAAGTCACGGTACCGTTTATAAGATGTGTCATGACGGCTCCTGAGGATGTATTTAGAATGTGACATTGGCCTCACTGTTATGGTGGTGATAAGTTTAGTGGGAAGCGAAGACTTTGTGAAGTCTCCCTCCTCTGAGGTGATTGAGGGAGGTGGATGGGCCTTCCGTGCTCTGGCTGGTATTCGGTGCTTTAGTCCTGATTTTGATGCAATCCAAAGGGCTGTGATTACTGTTGTCAGTTTTGTAAGAAACCAGCACAGGCTCAGACTTAGGGCCGCGCTGGAGAAGTGGACTGATCTGTATAGATGTGTGTGCTCTGTTACCAAAGTGTTACCCCGCCCTTGCCCCATCTCCCCCAAAGTGTCCCCCCCCCTCTATCGTCTCCCCCCCCCCCATCTACCCCAAAGTGTTTCTCCCCCCTCCCATCTACCCCATAGTGCCCCCCCCCCCTCATCTACACCTGCCCCATCTATCCCAAAGTGTCCCCCCCATCTACACTCGCCACATCTACCCCAAAGTGTCCCCCCCCTCCTCCCATCTACCCCAAAGTGTCCCCCCCCCCCTCCTCCCATCTACCCCAAAGTGTCCCCCCCCCTCCTCCCATCTACCCCAAAGTGTTCCCCCCCCCCCCTCCTCCCATCTACCCCAAAGTGCCCCCCCATCTACACTCGCCACATCTACCCCATAGTGCCCCCCCCCCTCATCTACACTCGCCACATCTACCCCAAAGTGTCCCCCCCCTCCTCCCATCTACCCCAAAGTGTTCCCCCCCCTCCTCCCATCTACCCCAAAGTGTTCCCCCCCCCTCCTCCCATCTACCCCAAAGTGTCCCCCCCCTCCTCCCATCTACCCCAAAGTGTCCCCCCCTCCTCCCATCTACCTCCAAAGTGTCCCCTCATCAACCCCCCCATTTACCCCAAAGTGTTCCCCCCCCCCATCTACACTCGCCCCATCTACCCCAAAGTCCTCCTCTCTACCCCAAAGTGTTTCTCCCCCTCCCATCTACCCTCATCCCTCACCCTCATGATTCTGGCCAAAATGAGAATCGTGATTTTTTTTTTTTTTTTTGCTTAGGATAAAAAGATCGCGATTCTCTCACGATTCTCACGGCGTAAAATCTTTCACATTATACAAAAAAAAACTTTACTGTTTTTTTTTTTTTTTTTAATTAAAGTGTAATTTTTTCCCAAAAAATTGCATTTGAACGACTGCTGCGCAAATACAGTGTGACATAAAATATTGCAACAACCACCATTTTATTCTCTCGGGTCGCTACTAAAAAAAAATATTTGTAATGTTTGGGGGTTCTAAGTACTTTACTAGCAAAAAAAAAAATGATTTTAACTAGAAACCAACAAATGTCAGAAAAAGGTTTAGGGCTCTTTCACGTGTGCATTCAGATCCGGTAGTCAGTTGTTTCAGCGGATCTGAACGGTTGCTCCATACATCTCTATGGAGCGACGGATGTCAGCGGTGACATGTCCGCTGACATTCGATCCGCCCCGATCTGCTCTGCAAAATCCAGAAGGATGGAAACCCTATTTTCCATCCGTCTGACGGATCGGATGAAAACAGACAGGCGGTCCATAATCATCCGATTTCCCCCCCCCCTCCCCCATAGAGGAGAGCGGAGATCTGACAGGTCTGTCTCTGCACAGTGCAGAGATGGACTTGTCATCCGCCGGCTCAGCGGGGATCAACGGAGCGATCCCTGCTGAGCAAGCGGATGGCTTAATACGGATCTGCGAGTGTGAAAGAGCCCTTAGTGTTTAAGTGGTTAAACTTCCCTCATTTACATACCAAAGTGTATTCCTATCTAAAGGACAAATTGTTACAATGTTTATACTTAAGTTCCACTGCTAAAGAATGTTGTGATTCTTGGCAGGCTGCCGTTTTTTGTTTTTTTTCCCTTTCTTTTGATGGCTGGCTTTAGCAGAGCAGAGAGAATTCTCTGCATAGAAAGAATCGGGAAATACTTTGTCAAGATCGCAACGGTAAAAAAACATTCTTAACGATTAATCGTGCAGCTCTAGTCACCGCTGAAAGGACAGAGCTCTGTATTGTTTACATTGTCAGAGCTCTGTCCTGTCTTCCTCCTTGCCGATCAGTGGGTGCTGGCGGTAAGGCTGAAACAACTAATCAACTTAATCGCTTATGAAAATAGTTGTCAGCTATTTTCATAATCTATTATTTGGTCAACCGATTAGTTGGCCTGCATACAGAATACATTATTTGTTTACATATCAGAAAATACAGTGCAGCTCAGTACACTGTTCATACATTTCAGTAAGTGTCTGAGAACTTGTGAATGTGTGAAGACTAGAGCAATGCCTCGTGGGACATGTAGTCCTGGGCAGGAGAAAGACGTGAGTGATTCTATATTCAGATGTTTTTTTACCTTGCTTTAGGGACACTCTATATTATACTTTCTCCAATCATCTTCCAGGCCAGCATCCGAGAGGCTCCTCCTCCCCGAAAGAGTTAACACAATAGTCCACCATTATAAATTTGTTAGTCTTACCCATGTGCCTCAGTTATTTGTGTTTCCTCCAGACTCACAGGAGCTGCAAATGTTTATTTTTTCAGTCTCTGCGCTTTCTGCAGCGGACTCCCTGGCCAGAATCCCAATCAGCCTAGCGGGCCTTGGGAGGGTGAGCAGGGGCAGCAACCTGAGCTGTAGTGCTCTGCACAAAGTTTCACCCCTACAGAGGAGTATGCAACTATCCCCCAAAGATGTATTGCATGCCGCTGCCACTTCCCCCAAATGCTGCTGTTCCACTGGTTGAGGCCCACCCGCTGCCTGCCTGTATTCTCAGCGACAGCGCACAGCATTTTGCCCGCTGTACCCTGCAGTCTCCCCTGGCCTTATGTGTATGTAGCCGGCCCCGGGAGGTGTACCAAGATGGTGCCGGAAATGTCATTTTCGGTCACACGGTTCTGGTCAGCAGCCATTTCAGTGGAAGCTTTCTGGGCATTCAATGGTGCTGGTCACTTTCGGTGACATCACTTCCGGGCGGCGGTGCAAATTTAAAAAAATAAAAGAGAAAATGACAGAAATCATCAAAGGCCTCCCTCCCTAATGGAATGCCAGGAAGGAGGACACCAGCAGGAAGCGCCATGTGCTGATATGTCCACCAAACTGCATGGGGACAGCTGGGGGCGGGGCCGGAGCTGATGCAGGAAGCAGTTAAAAAGGGCCCTCTAAGCAGAGCGACTGACCGTGTCGAATGCTTCTCCACCCTGCCCTGGAGATCCTGCATGCCAGGACAGCTCCAAGGTAAGCCAGAGTACTCTGGAGACTCCTGTCTTTATCTCACTACAAACCTTATACTTGCTTGGTGCATCTGTAACCCGCCTACCTCACCAAGGTCCTTTGTGCTTGATAGCAGGCAAAGGCCCCAGAGGAAAAAAGGGCGAAGACCAGCAGCAAGGCATGCACCTCTAGTAGTCATTGGTTTCCTCCTGTTTGGAAAAAGCCACTATGCCAAAAACGCATAAACAAAATGGTAGCAAAGGAGTTGCAAGGCTTCCTCAAAGACATGCTCAATTCAAAAAAGAAATTAAAGAGCGCTATTGGGCCACTACACCCAGCAATTGAGAAACTAGAGGTGCCAGCAAGCTCCAGCCAAGCCAGTACCCCTATCTACCAGCAGGGTGTGTATTCCCTCGGGTAGCGGGGAAGAGGCAGACCAGCCAGAACAGGAGGTCGATTCGGGTGAATCCGAACAAGAGTCCGAGGATGGCCTATGCTCAGACTCCGAGGAGGATGATCCGCTATCAAAGGGCACCCTATTCTCTTCAGAAGATACGGATAAACTTCTGAAGGCTATAGCTGACACACTGGGTATCAAAGAGCGAAAAGCCACAGAGCTTTCCCTGCATGACAAAATATACGAAGGAATGAAGCCCAAAAAACCCAGAACGTTCCTGCTGCATCAAACTCCTTAAAAACATAGTTAAGAGGGAGTGGGAAGAGCTTGAAAAGAAGCTCTTTATACCAGCCGCGGTCAAATGCAGGTATCCCTTTGCAGAGGAAGACACCAAGACTTGGGCAAAGTGCCCAAAAGTTGATGCCTTCCTCGTGAGAGTTGCAAACAAATACGACTTAGCTTTCGACGATGCAGGGACCTTAAACGATCCCATGGATAAGAAAATAGAGGCGCTATTGAAAAGAGCCTGGGAAGCTGGAGCAACGAACTGGAACCCAGCAATAGCTTCCACCTGCACAGCCTGCACCCTATTGGTCTGGCTGACTCAACTGCAAGAGTTGCTGGAAGGAGACACGCCAAGGGAAGAGTTAGTGAGAACCATTCCCATACTAACCAGAGTGACATCTTTCCTAGCGGATGCTTCAGACGAAACATTGAGAATATCTTCAGGGGCCACGGCCTTAGTGAATTTAGCCCGAAGAGCCCTGTGGCTTAAGTCATGGGAAGGGGATATCGCCTCCAAGAACAGGCAGTGTGGAATCCCATTCTTGGGAGACTTGCTGTTTGGGCCTGACCTAGAAACTGTCCTGGACAGGACCGCAGCGAAGTGCAAAGTGTTTCCACAGACTAAAAAGAAGCAGGGGAAGTCCCCTTCCGTCAATCCAGGAAATTTAACAAACTAGGAGCAAAAAAGCGATGGGGGACAGCAAAACAAAAAAGGCAAGGGAGACCTTTATCCTCAAGACTCCCATCCCAAAGAACAAAAAATGACGGTCTTCAGGTGGGGGGGGGGGGGGTGGGGGCAGATTGGCAGCCTTTGCCCACCAGTGGAGGGAGGCTACAAGAAACGAATTTATATGCTGAACCATAGCGCAGTGCTGCACTGTATTTTCTGAAATGTAAACAAATAATGCATTCTGTATGCAGGCCAACTAATTGGCTGACCAATTAATCGATTATGAAAATAGCTGTCAACTATTTTCATAATCGACTGTTGATTTGTTGTTTCAGCCCTACGGTGTTGCATGAACGCGCAAGTGTCATTCAAAGTGCGACAGCGCTGAAAGCTAGAAATTGGCCTGGCTAGGAAGGGGGTATAACTGCCCAGTAGGCAAGTGGTTAACAGTGATTACCCGTAGCAGAGCTAAAATGTTTTTTTTTTTTTTTTTCTTTTTTAATCTTCACATACCGACACCTCCATGTATTGTTCATGTGTAAACCTGTGTCATGCATCTATAGAGATGCACATCAGGGCTACATAAGAAAAGGGATTAGTTAGGTAAAAACAAAAAAACTGGCTCCTGGATTTAAAGCAAATTTGTCAAGCCCTGCACTCTGTTACTGCTGAAGGGAAGCCCTTTGCTTCTCCTGGGACTTTTCTCTCCATCTATGCTGGAAGAAAACTTTGATAACCACTTGACCTCTGGAAGATTTAGCCCCCCCCCTTCATGACCAGGCCATTTTTAGCGATACGGCACTGCGTTACCTTAACTGACAAATGCGTGGTCATGCAAAGCTGTACCCAAATAAAATGTGTCATCCGCACACACAAATAAAGCCTTCTTTTGGTTGTATTTGATCACTGCTGCCTTTTTGTTTGTTTTTTGGCGCTATAAACCCAAAAAAGATGATGATTTTTTACTTTCTGCTATAAAACATATCCAATAAAACATTTTTAAAAATCAAAGTTCTTCCTACATTTTGTCCAATATGTGTTCTGCTTTTTGGTTTGCACAAAAGTTATAGCATCTACAAACTAATATATATATATATATATATATATATATATATATATATATATATATATATATATATATATATATATATATATAATTACTGGAATTTTTATTTTTTAACTTGTACTGTTGGCAATAAGCAACTTATAGTGGGACTGCGATATTGCAGCAGCCATTCTGACACAGTTTTTTGACACTTTTTTTGGGAACCAGTGACACGATTACAGTGATCGGTGCTAAAAATATACCATGTCACTGTACTAATGACACTGGATAGGAAGGGGTTAAACAGGGCGATCAAGGGGTTAAATGTGTGCCTAGGCAGTGTTTTGGTGTAAACTGCGGCATTTACTAAGGGAAACAATGGATTTTACCTATTTCGCAGGGAAAGAAATCCATTGTTTCCCCGCTGACCGGACAGAACTCTGCCTTGTTTACATAGGCAGTGTTCTGTCCTGTGCGTCTTCCGGATGATCGATGGGTGGCGGCGGTAATCCACTGGCCGGCATCTGCTGGGTCGCCGGTGCCGCGTACCTTGAAGTGCTGGATTGCGTACCTAGTAGGTGATCTAGCGCAGAAGAGCCGCCTTTCCACTTTATATCTTTTGTTATACGATTGGCAAGTAGTTAATATTGTCAATGTGATTATTGAAGTAAAATCTTTTCGATGGAAAACGGGAAAAGCCAACAGGGGTTCTAATCTTTTCATACTAAAATACGTTTTGGCTGGATATGTGCCTTAAAGCGGTTGTATACTCCGCTTGGACATTTTTACCTACAGGTAAGCCTATAATAAGGTTTACCTGTAGGTAAAATGAATATCTCCCCAAACCTACATGGTTTAGGAGATATTCACCCTGCATGCATTCGCTAACGTCGGTGGCGCATGCGCAACGAAGGTCTGGCGTATCGCGCCGAAACTGAGGATTCCAGCGCGCATGCGTGGGAGTGACGTCATCGAGGCATCGGCCAGTCACAGCATTGCAGCCCGCGACCCCAGAAGAAACGGCGAGGCAACATGTCAGCCCCCTCAGCATTGCCAGGTTGGGCTGCAGGAGCTTCGTTCTAAGGTAATAAGTATTCATAATGTGCTAGTATGCGATGCATACTGGCACATTATGCCATTGTCTTGCAGGTGTGTGTTTTTATTTTTTTCTCCCTTCAGCGGTTTACTACCACTTTAAGGTGGGGCTTTAGCCTACCATTAAAAAGTTTGATGTAGCACCTAGTCATCAGTGCATCTACACTTTTACCTCAGTAATCTTCCAAGCCAGCATATGAGACAGAAAATGCATGATCCACCATTTAAAAAAAAAAAGTGTACTCTAGTCTAGTCATCTGTTATATGTTTTCTCAAGCCAAACTTGAACAACAAGAAATAAGGTTCAACCTGGGGAGTGTCGGGGATGCTTGTTCTTGGATTTCTGTGGCTGCACATCTGGCGTTGGGTGCGTCCTGCCATCTGCAGGATGAATTGAAGAGATAAATAATATCTGCAGCTGAGGAGGTGCACATTTGTTTGGTGAATGGAGCAAAGAAAGTTTTTTTTTTTTTTTTTTTTTTTTAACATATTGGGATGCATGGGAACCTTTTTGGGAAACGTGCGTAAAGGGGAACTTGCACTCCTAAGCAAAGCTCAATCTATCCTTATTAGGGCCACCCCTCCTCCTTGCCTCTGCCTCTACCATTGCCCTCAGTTCTTTCTCCACTTGAGGAATAGCAACCATCCCTACTGAGGCTGTAGTTGTGGCCTCTAATGGTATGCCGATTTTTAGATGGTTGATGTCTGTGGATGTTTCCTCCCTCTTCAATGTAGTTGAACAGAGTGGCAGTGGTGTCCAGTAAAGAAGGGTGCCACTCCAGAGTTTCTCTCAGTTATGGATCCACAGGTACCAGGATGGAGGTATCCCGGCTGGGTGCTGGACCTAGGTAGTATATTCTGAACACTCTGGATCAAATCCGGTGGCATATAGAGTGTGATTCCACCATAAAAACTGCTAATGCTACCTATATTATGTTAAACTTAACACCTGCAGCTTCAAGGTGGGTTGGAGATGTTACTGTTTGATCTTATTCCTATTTTATGCATGTTGTGGTGGGGGTGAGGGGCACTGGTGTGTATTATACTGGCTGTCTGTTATCTTTGCATTTGGCTTTGCTATTTCTACGGGTGGCACCTACATGGTGCATTAGATGGACATTCCCGCCTCTTATAGGGGATATTTTGGTGTGTCCTGTAAGCTAAAGGATTGGAGGAAAGCTCCCAAGTAAGCACCAGCCAAAGATGTGCTTCCAGCAATATAAATTTATCTGGCGCTTGGTCTAAACGACCTTACAAACGGGTATTAAAAGGGAGTTCTGGTTTGTTAACCACTTGCCAACTGCGTAATAGCTGAATGACGGCTACAGTGTGGCCTGCCAGTTTTGGGAGGGCATCATATGATGTCCTCCCTTGATCACGCGCGAGCGGCGAGCTCTGTGATCACTTTGTCCTTGGGATACAGATCAGCTCTTTGCCACCTGATCAGCTGTGTCCAGTTACAACTGATCAGAATGTAAACGCAAGCCAGTTATTAGCATTCCTTTCCTTGTGCTGGCAATGTGAGGAGAGACGATAACCGAATTTTGTGTAAGGGACATTTACACTGATAATCAGGGCACTGATTATCAATGCAGTCCCATCAGTGCCACCTCATTAGCGCACATCAGTGAAGGAGAAAAAATACCTGTTTCCAAAATTTTATAACAAACTATGAAATTTTTTTTTTTTTAAAATCTTTATTTAGCAAAAAATAAAAACCCCAGTGGTGGTTAAATACCACCAAAAGAAAGCTCTATTTGTGTGAAAAAAAAAAGATAAAAATGTTATATGGGTACAGCGTTGCATGACCACGCAATTGTCATTCAGAGTGTGACAGCGCTGAAACCTGGCCTGGGCAGGCATGGGGAGGGGGGGTCAAAGTGCCCAGTAGGCAAGTGGTTAAAAAACCTTATAGATTCTTTGAGAAAGTTCATGTCTACCACAGGGGTGTCCAACACAAAATGAAAGCGTTTGTAGCCCTAAGAAACAAATAAATAAAAATGTTATCCTGTTCCTTTAAAGCATGTTAACCACTTCTCACCCAGCCACTGCACATGAACGGCCAGGTGGACCTCCTCCTGAGAGGGCGTTCAGGAACGTCCCTCAGAAGAAGTGGGATTGCATGCCCGCGCAGCCCCTGATGAGCTTGTGTCACCTGGACACCGCATCTCAGATCGGCAGGAGGGCTCTGTGATTGGCCCTCCTGATCACATGATGGCTGTGTCCAATCACAGCTGTCATGTGATTTAAATAGAGAGCCGGTTGCTAGGTGATTGACTCGCTTCTCACAAAGTTGCAGCCAGCCTGTGATCAGTGAGTATGAGCTGTTTTTTTACACACTGATCACCGGCTCAGAGTCCCCACAACAGTGTCGCCCCACACATGTCCTCCACATAGTAAAATCATCTGTCCCAATGATCATCTGCACACCTATGTCCGTGATCACACAATCCGATTATTATACTTTTTTTTACGGGATTTTTTTTACCAAAGACCTGTAGCAGAATACATTTTGGCCTAAATTTTTGACAACGCTAGATTTTATTGGATTTCTTTTAAAACAAAAAGTAGAAAATATTATTGTTCAAAATTTTCCCTCCTTTTTTTTTTTTTTTTTCGCAAAATATAAAAACCGACAACCGGAAGTGACGAGCATGTGCCACCGGAAGTGACGTTCTGAGTGTTTGGATGAGAGAAAACAAGCGGAATTTGAAATTTTATATGCTCGCTGCTATTTAACATTTACATGATTCACCACCTTCTGGTAAGTGCATGACCATTAGGTCGGTGATGTAAGACATGTTTGTTTAACCACTTGCCGACCAGCTGCCGCAGTTTTATTGCAGCAGAATGGCACGGCTGGGTGAAAAGACGTTATGTTACGCTGCTTTGCCCTGTGGCCACTAGGGGTGCGCCCGCTGCTCTCCCCTGGAGCCGATGCGAGTGCCTGGCGGTCACAACCACCGCCGGGCTCCTGCGATCGCTGCTGACATACCGGGATCTGTGTGAGTAAACGTTCTTTGAGGGGAGAAGAGACAGAGTATGAACAGCGATCTGTCGTCTCCCCTACACAGTCCCCTTCCCCCCTAAGTTATAACACACTAGGGAACACAATTAACCCCTTGATCGCCCCCTAGTGTTAACCCCTTCTCTGCCATTGACATTTTTACAGTAATTGTGCATTCTTATAGCACTGATCGCTGTATAAATGCCAATGGTCCCAAAAATGTGTCAAGTGTCCACCATAATGTTGCAGTCTCGATTAAAAATTGCAGATCGCCGCCATTACTAGTAAAAAAAAATAAATAAACATGCCATAAAACTATCCCCGTTTTTGTAGATGCTATAACTTTTGCGCAAACCAATATACGCTTTATTGCGATATTTAAAAAATTTTTTTTTTCAAAAATATGTAGAATACATATCTGCCTAAACTGAGGAAAAAGTGTTTTTTCTCAAGTCGTCTTCCAGGACGGCACCCTGAGAGATGACTGGTCCACCTGACAGGA